>ONZH01028600.1:0-106454 GCA_900303285.1 Rhinella marina
ATCTGTTAATATGGATTCCCAGAGCAATTATACCCCACCCCCAATTTTCACAAAACAGGTCTCAGAGTCTCAGAACTTCACACACAGTGCTTCTGCTCATCTCAGCAGAAGTGATGCATCACTGGCTTACCGAGCCTGAGCCAATCAGAGCAAGCCCTGCCCACTAGGTCAGGTGACCGATTTCTTCCCGGGCTTTTGCGCACGATAAACGAACTAACAGTAAAAGTTCGCTAATGAATTGAAATCGTACGCAACAGCGTATACAGTAACTTATACGTAGTAATAGCGTATAATTTATAGGGCAAACTACGTAGCGAATGCGTACAAACTCGAAGCGAATCACCTAATATTCGGATTCGCTTCGAAGCTAAAAAATCCCAAGATTCGATACGAATCAACGAATTGACAAATCCATTTGCTCATCTCTACACTAGTGTTTCTTTTCTGCCCAGCCTCAAGTGTCATGTCAGAGAGGGTTTTTAGTGCCGCTGGGGGGGTGACACCCAGGGGCGTACACAGACAGCAGAGGGCTCCTGTGCAAAGATTGTGCTTTGGCCCCCCCACCCCCATGCCAAATACTCAACTTAACCTATTGCCTCCTAACATTACATACAGCAATACAAAACATAGGATGAGGCTACTTTCACACCTGAAGCACTACAATTCGGCTGGACACAAACCACAGCATGCAGCAGTTTGTGTCCCGCTGATTCTCAGCATTTTTGCCTGAATGTGGCCAGATCTCTGCCGGACCCCATTATAATCAATAGGGCCGGTGGGCATTCTGCATCCAGCAGTGCCGGATCCAGTGAATTCCAGCAGGCTGTTCTCTGCTAGAACAGACTGCCAGAATCAGTAACACAGATGTAAAGGTAGCCTAATACAGCACCACATACCTCGTACATCCAGTGACGTCTTCTTAGATGTAGAAGTTCTCTGTCCTCATCTTCTCCTTTCAGACCAGACCGCCATGATGATTTCTTTCAGCCATCTCTTCTCTCTGCGGAGTATCACAGACAGACATCTTAGTTTCCTACTTTTCCATCATCATCTCACCTTCTGAACACATCATCCTGCCACCTCTAATACAGTGCCCGCCGTGCCCCCCAATACTATACTGCCGAAACAGTCTCCCTGAAAATACTAGCACCACACAGATAGCGCCCCCTTCAATAATTATTGGCACAGAGTGTCCTAAAATAACTGCTCCCAGGAAACTGTGTCCCCGACACTAATAGTGTAAACATAATGTCCCCCAAAAATAATGATACAACTGCCCTGTTGTGTGGCAGTAAAAAATAGCTCCTCTTAGCGCACCCAGTGGAGGTAATGTCCCTATAGTGCCCTCATAATGTGTGCCAATGCCCCTATTGTGTGCCCAAAAAATCCTCTTAGTCCCCATACTCCTATATAGTGCCCCAAGTAGATTCCCCCATAGTGCTCCTCCCCGTCCCATGGTGCCTGACATAATGTACCAGTTTAAAATTCTCCTATAATGCTCCTCTCCCCCCTCCCCCATAGTGCCCCCATAAGGTGTGCAAGTATAAAATGCCCCTGTTTACCCCCACATTGTACATATAGTTTGTGCCTGTATAAAATGCCCCTATATAATGCCCCCCAGTAGATGCCCCCATAGTGCTCCTCTCCCCTACTTCTCCATAGTGCCCCCATGTGACAGTATATAATGCCAATATATAGGGCCCCCAGTAGATGCCCCCATAGTGCTACCTCTTGTGTGCCAGTATATAATGTCCCCTTGTAGATGCCCCCATAGTGCTCCCCCATCTGTGCCAGTATATAATGCCCCCTTGTAGATGCCCCCATAGTGCTCCTTTCCCCCATGTGTGCCAGTATAATGCCACCTTGTAGATGCCCCCATAGTGCTCCTCTCCCCCCATGTGTGCCAGTATATAATGCCCCTTTGTAAATGCCCCCATAGTGCTCCCCCATCTGTGCCAGTATATAATGCCCCCTTGTAGATTCCTCCATAGTGCTCCTTTCCCCCCATGTGTGCCATTAAAATGCTTCCTAATAGATGTGTCACGACAGGGGGACACAAGGGAGAGTGAGCCCTGTCCTGAACCCCACCTCTTTCCCTGCCTACTTACAGTAGGAGCCCTAGGCGGCAACACCGTAACTTGGAGACGTTCCCTATACTACGTAAGTGCAGGGCAGGGAAGGGAACACAGGGATAGACACACACGGACAGAACAAACACAATATAAGAATTGTAAACAAGCCGGGTCAAATACCAGGGGGTGAAGAGAAGAGTAGTCTAAGTCCAAAATCAGAGTCTGAGTCCAAATAACAAGATCCAATATAGCAAGGTAACAAAGAGCACTGGTCAAAGGTAGAACTAATCACAGGCGCCTGAGTGAGGCAGTTGCCATCTTTAAATAGCCCGCCCAGGATCATGTGATATGGCCAGCATCACATGACCTGAGGCAGAGCAAGCTGTCAAAACAATGCAAAGTAGCCATGTGGTGTGATCAGCACCACATGGCTACACCCAAACAGAGAATTAACTGATGAAGTGCTGGCTGACCAGACCAGCACTTCAATTGCCTACTGCTCGTATCTAGGGGGGCGGAGAGGTCCGGCGATGCCGTGCAGAGGGAGCGCGACGCCGACCTCCCGTGACAAGATGCCTCCATAGTGCTCCTTCCCCCCCCGCCATGTGTGCCAGTATAATGACCCCATAGTGCTCCTTTCCCCTATGTGTGTCATTAAAATGCTCCCTAATATATGCCTCCATAGTGCACCTTTCCCCCCATGTGTGCCAGTATAATGCCCCCTGGTAGCTGCCTCCATACTGGGCAACAGTGTGGTGTTAATAAAAAAAAAAATAAACACTTATACTTACCTCCATGAGCCTGTCAGCTATGCGATGCAGGCCTCTTCCGGCCCCTGTCCCGCATTGTTCGGCTCAGGCGGCTCGATGACGTCATCGCGCCAACTGAGCCGGCCTCTGATAGGCTGAAGGCACTAGGCCTGCAGCCTATCAGAGGAGCAGGTAAGGGAAACACCTCTCCCCTGTCCTAACAATCATCTGCATCGCTGTCCTGAGGACGGCAATACAGATGAATAATGGAGATGAGCGCTTCCACAATGGAAGCGCTCATCTCCTACTGCTGCCGGGCCTCCCACGGGCCCTCCTGCTGCCCCTAGTGACACCCAAAAGGACAAAACTGTCACCTGGCAGTGTTCAAAAAAACACCTTTATAAAAATGAATAAAGGCTGGATTACATCTGAATTTCATTCTCCTCTTGCTGATGCTGGTGGTGATTAGATCAGGCCTTGCAGGGCAGAATAGTCTGAGTGTCTTCCCACTGTTGCTGTCAGCCGGCCCATAACATTACTGCCAAACGTCTTGTGTCATGTCATGGGCGGTGCGAACCCGAAGTCTCCAAACCAAAACCCTTTTAAAAACCAAACACTGTTGTCTACCTCCGCCTCCGTTTTCTACGCTTAGCAGGAGAGTACTTGTTGTTACTGTTACTAATAGTTCTATTTAGTATTCCTAAATTTGTTTTGGCGCCTCAGCCTTTACCCCCCCCCTCAAAAATAAAAAAAAAAATAAAAATGATATATATATATATATATATATACAGTGGAGGAAATAAGTATTTGATCCCCAACTGACTTTTAAAGTTTTAATACTAAAAAATAAATGAAACGTCTCATAATTTTATCCAGCTTTATTTTAACAGTGCCACATAGAATATCAAAAGAAAAACGGAGAAAATTACATGAAATGAGAAATAAAAAATAATTTTCATTTCTTTGAGGGAAATAGGTATTTGATCCCCTAGGAAAACATCATTTAATACTTGGTGGCAAAACCCTTGTTGGCAAGCACAGCAGTCAGACGTTTCTTATAGTTTTTTATAAGGTTTGCACACACTTCAGGAGTAATTTTGGCCCACTCCTCTCTGCAAATCATCTCCGTATCCTTAAGGTTTTTAGGCATGCATTTGGAAACGCGAAGCTTCAGCTCTCTCCATAGATTTTCGATGGGATTGAGGTCAGGAGACTGGCTAGGCCATTCCATGACCTTGATATGCTTCTTATGGAGCCACTCCTTTGTTTCCTTGGCTGTATGTTTTGGGTTGTTGTCATGCTGAAAGACCCATCCACGACCCATTTTCAGTGCCCTGGCGGAAGCAAGGAGGTTGTCACCCAGGATTTTGCGACACATGGCCCCGTTCATCTTCCCGTCAATGCGGTAAAGTTGGCCTTTGCCCTTAGAAGAAAAACACCCCCAAAACATAATACTTCCACCACCATGCTTGACGGTGGGGATGGTATTCCTAGGGTCATATTCTGTATTTTTCTTCCTCCAAACAAGTCGAGTTGAGTTGAGGCCAAAGAGCTCAATTTTGGTCTCATCTGCCCACAGCACCTTCTCCCAGTCTCTCTCGGAGTCATTAATATGTTCATTGGCAAACTTGAGGCGGGCCTGGACGTGAGCCTTCTTGAGCAGAGGAACCTTGCGTGCACTGCAGGATTTTAAACCATTACGTCTCAGTGTATTACCAATGGTTTTTTTGGAGACTGTGGTCCCAGCTGCCTTGAGATCATTACTCAGCTCCTCCCGTGTAGTTCTTGGCTGATTTTTAGCCTTTCTCATGATCAATGAGACTCCACGAGGTGATATCTTGCATGGAGCTCCAGGCCTGGGTCGATTGACAGTAATGTTGTACTTCTTCCAATTCCGAATAATTGCACCAACAGTTGTCACTTTCTCATCCAGCTTCTTACTTATGGCTTTGTAGCCCATTCCAGCCCTGTGTAGGTCAACAATTTTGTCCCTGACATCTTTAGACAGCTCTTTAGTCTTGCCCATGGTGGAGATGTTGGAGTGTCACTGAGACTGTTGGCAGGTGACCTTTTTATACAGGTGACAATTTGGGACAGGTGTCTCTTATCCAGGTAATGACTTCACTGTGATTAGAGTGTGTCAGTGGTCTGTGGGAGCCAACATTAGTCATGGTTTTACTAGGGGATCAAATACTTATTTCCCTCAAAGAAATGCAAATTATTTTTTATTTCTCATTTCATGTAATTTTCTCTGTTTTTCTTTTGATATTCTATGTGGCATTGTTAAAATAAAGCTGGCATAAAATTATGAGACGTTTCATTTATTTTTTTGGTATTAAAACTTTTAAAGTCAGTGGGGGATCAAATACTTATTTCCTCCACTGTATATATATATATATATATATATATATATACAAAAGAAATTTAATTAAAAAATAAAATTTTTACACTGTTGTTACCTCCGCCTCCCGTTACAAGTTACATTAGCAGAGATTGTTATACTCCACCGCAGTTTGTTGTATTTACCAATCCCTCTAATATACCCCGTCCCCTACTACCACTGGTCGGGGCAGCCATGAAAAGCTCATATATAATTTTCACTGCCTACGTTACAAGGCAGAATGTACAGGCTTGTTGTCCAAACAAGCCAAGCCTTTTTCTTTTTCTGTAAATTGTAATCAGTGAACCGGAGTGTGCGTCATTTTTTAATACTTCGGCCGGCAGACACCGCTGTGTTCATTAGTACGGGAAAATGGCCATGGGACAATTTTATCAGCCTTCGGCCTAAACTTACATCCCTGTCTTCTTCACACTATGTCAGGAAGGTTTTAAAGGGTTAACAAAACACTCAAAACACAGGTTTTACAGGAATATTTTAGTAATAAATAATAACGTTTTACAAATAATAAATAATATAATAAACAACCAAAAAAAAGGTTATGCCGGCCTTTGCCGACATCTTGCCATCATCTCATTCAGCTCTTGGTGCTCCAGCTTCAGGCCGCGAATAAGCCGGGAGGCAGCGTGGAGCCTGGTCCCGAAGCGGCGTAAGGCTGCCTCCACTTCAAAGTCAGTGGGGATATCTGTAGGGGTGGAAACAGTAATATAATTAGTATGATTGAGTAAAAGTGGTTGTCCCATGAAAAAAATTCTAAAATTTAAAAACCAGAACCTGGATCAGAATACTTTAGCAATTGCATGTCATTATATATTTGGTATATGTACTGGAATGAGTTATTCAGTGACATATATCTGTATTGAGCCTTTTTTTTTTTCATTGAACTGCTCACTGAGAGCAGTTTGATCCCCTCAATTGGCCTTTTCCTCTTGAAACCAGGCAACCCCTTTAAACTATTAGACAGGCAGGCAAATTTATCATCCTACCTGGGCGACTGTGATAATTCTGGTGCATTTAAAGGGAATTTGTCATAAAAAAATGACCTATTGTTTAACCCTTTCCCGACCAGCGCCGTACATGTACGGCGCTGGTGCGGTGTGGGGACATGACGCCCGCTCGCCCCTGCGGCAGGCGTCATGGCCGGCAAGTCTCTGCTGTTTCTAACAGCAGAGACTTGCTGCTACTTACCGCCATCGGCGGCGTCTTCCTGGGTCTTCTGATGCCGTGATCACACGTGATCACGGCATCAGGATGCATCTGAACCCGGAAGTGTACACTTCCGGGTGGTGTACAGACGCCCCGAGTGGCCAGTCGGGGTGTCTGTACACCATATGAAAACTGTAATCCTCGCTGGTGAGGATTACAGTTTTCAAACTGCAATTTTTATTCTGCCCACTATATGGCAGGCCAGGATAAGAAATGAGCAATTTTTGATTTTATCTCTATCTAGTAAATCCCTGACTGATCATAAAGAAAAAAAAAACACAATATATTAGCTCATATTTGAGCTTTAAAATAATCACAAAACTTTTTTTAAAAAATGTAAAAAAATATATAAAAAATAAAACTATATAAAAGTTCAAATAACCCCCCTTTCCGTATAATTAAAAAATAAATACCTAAATAACAATAAATATAGACATCATGGGTATCACCATGACCGAAAACACCCGTATGTTTAAAATATAAAAAAAATTCCAATACGACGAAATGTGTGGCGGAAAAAAGCGTCCAAATGGCGATTCGCAGTTTTTTGTCGCTTTTTTTTTCTAAAAAAAATTAAATAAAAAGTGATCAAAAAGTCATACACACCCCAGAATGGTATCAATAAAAACTTCAGATTGCCCCGCAAAAAATGAGCCCCCATACAGCTCTGTACACAGAAATACCAAAAAGTTATAGGGGTCAAGATATGACAAAAAAAAAAAAAGGCCAACTTTATAATTATTTTATCACTATCAAAACGCAGGAAAAACTATACATATTAGGTAATGCTGGATTCGTACTGACCAGTAGAATGAAAGTAACTGGTCAGTTTTAATGAACATCGAACGCCGTAAATAAAAAACCAGGAAAACTGTAGCGGAATTGTGCTTTTTTTGCAATTTCACCCGATTTGGAATTTTTTTCCCGCTTCCCACTACATCATATGCAATATTAAATGGTGGCATTTGAAAGTACAACTTGCCCCGCAAAAAACAAGCCCTCATACAGCTATGTGAACAGAAAAATAAAAAAGTTATGGCAGTATGAAGGCAAGGAGCGCAAAACGAAAACGCAAAAACGAAAAAACCTCTGAGGGTGAAAGGGTTAAATCAAGCTTGTATGTGAAACATACTTTCTATTTTTTGAGAGCAGCAACGTGGGTCCTAGGTACAATAGATAAGAGGGAACCCATTTGACTTCTGTGGGAGAGTGCAGAGGTCAGGAGGGAGCAGGTAAGCTGTGATATCACTGACTGTGAATAGTGGAACCTGTGTTGTCTATACAGAGGTGTAACTTATAATTGTAATTATGCCTGTGATGATAGCAACTACCTGTAATGATAGGTACTTAACAGTAAGGCTACATCCACATCTTCCATTTTAATTCCAGTATTCTATTCCAGCATAGGAGCAGAATGACACAGTTGCCATGTCTGGCATATGCCGAACACTGGTGCCAAAGGATCTAATTCACTGTAGTAGGGTCTGCTAGGTTTGAGCTTTATTGCATGCCTTGATTTTGCCTTGACTGGACGATGGTCGAATAAAAAATGGAACTTAGGAATAGCCTATTGACTTTAATATGTTAGTATCCAGTCTTTCAGTTCTATACTTGGACAGCACATGGACGATTAAATCTTTTGTCTGAATGAGCCCGTAAGCTTCGCCTTGATAAGTTTTGGGCATGAATAGGGTCATAAAGCGACAAGCAGCATGGCACAAAAAAACTGAAAGTAAAAAAAATCCAACACAGGAAAGTTGCACAAGACTTTACCATCGTAAATCATAAGGCAAATCGTGTGTGTGACTGTGTGACTGCGACTTACCTGCAACATTTTTTCTGGATTTTTTTTTGTTTTGCCGGTAATGGAAGTGGCTGGGAATGGAGCAGTGATGGGAAAGCAGACAGGTGAGTGTTTGTCAGCCCCAGTGGTTGTCAGCTCCAAGGCGGGGCAGCCCCATTAAGGCTTAACTGTGGGTAAAGTCTTAGGGTAAGACCACACGGAGAGGTTGTATGTGCGGTTATGCTACAGATCGGGAAAACAAGCTGTCGACCACATGTGGTTATCACATGTATAATTTTGCTTTTAGGGTGCATTTCTTGTCTGCAATCATTTATTAACTGTTGTTTGAGCTGTGTGAGTTGTGAATTTTTGTGGTTCTTTAGCGTTCTAATTCCACTTCAAATAGTGATATATGTGATAAGGTATGTTAAACACATACGGCAAGAAGCTGATCACCTGTATAGTCAATGCAGACAGCAGCCACAAGTAGACGGACATGTTTTAGGTGTGGTCAACCATACATGCAACAGGTGCAGTCGTGTCCATTTGGTAAGTGCCAGGTCTGTCTCAGAAACCTGTTTCCCTAGAAACTTCTAACCATAGCATGACCGCATCATGACCAAGCTGTGTGGTTGTACTCTAGGGGCATGTTCACATGATTTTAAAGGGAGTCATCACAGACCTCCCTATTAAACACAGAGCACTCTTAGACAGTTTTTGCTCACCAGAATAAAATGTTTCTATCCCCAGGGGCGTAATGGGAACTTAAAGTGGCCCCGGAAAAAATAGTAAAAGTGTCCCCCGTTTTGATGGAAGGTAGGGCCAGCTATACCATATTGTGGCACATTATACCACCCTAACAGAGCCAAATACCACAGTCCATCACAAAATACTGCCAGCAGCACAAAATACATCCCCAAAAACTTCCACTAGGAGGCTGTGAGGAGGGCTCAGGTGGCCCCCTGGCACCGGCCCACTGGGAAACTTCCCTGTAAGGTCTATGGCCAATCCACCCCTGTCTATCCTTTTCCCAATACAAAGTTCCTTTCCTGTGATATCGGGCTTTCCTATTATATAAATTAGCTGTTTGCTGCCACAAAGGCATTGTCGTTTCTCTCACTGAAAAATCTGACATATATTTGCCACATAATCAGCTGCCTCAGTAAAATCTAATAAAATCTAATCATGTGGAGATGGTATTTTGCCAAAATGAAGAACCAGATTTGGCAAAACAGAATAATGTTTTTTTTTTTTTTTTCATACAACACATTAGCACTGATATGCAATATGCTGTGTGCGTTAGTATTAAATAGAGTTGAAGTATACTATTGATTTTATGCAATTATTGCACAAAATGCAAAGCTTTGCATGGATTTTTTTTGCAAATGTGACATTGGGGCATATGACATCTTTGACATCACATGTACATATTTCATAGGAATACACTATTAAAATGAGATTTTCTGTACAGTACATGCACAATAAATCACAATGGATCCCTGATCTAAGACATATCTCAGGACAGGCATCACTCAAAAGGAAGAGACAAGAAACAGTCTGGGTCAAATGCAAAATAGCAAATAATTCACAATTAAATATTGAGACATTGTTGGTCAGGTAAGGTATGGCAGATCCAAGCAGGTTTAGATAATCAGTAGAGTTGAGCGAACGTGCTCGTAACGAGCACTGTAGTGCTCGGATCCCCTGCGCTCGCATGGCCACAGGCATCCGGATCCGTCCTCACCTGACTGTAAGTCAATGGGGGCGGAGCCGTTTGGTATGACACACGAGTGTGTCATACCAAACGGATCCGTCCCCACTGACTTGCAGTCGGGTGAGGACGGATCCGGATGGCTGCGCAGCGGAGCGCAGGGGATCCGAGCACTACAGTGCTAGTTACGAGCACGTTCACTCAACTCTAATAATCAGTACTTACAGTAGCCATAGAGCAGGCAGCAAACTGCATGAATCTTACTGAAACTCAAGAGTGGTTTAAACCGTACCAAAATAAGTGCATGTACTGATCGATGAGCGACGGTTTTTATAAAATCCCAAATCTTTATTAGAATAGTTAAAATGAAAAAGTCGCTATATCTCCACAGGTGTGATCTGGTTTAATCACACTTAATATCAGGGATGTGGAGGCACACTGTGTGTGACTGTTTATAGATAGTCACAGTCCTCAGACCAAAATAGCTGTCCAAGAGGTAGTTGACTAAGGCTACTTTCACACTGGCGGCAGGCCTGATCCGGCAGGTGAAGGGTGCTGCCGGATCAGGCCTGCCGCAGTGACATGTGTGGAGCCGGAACCGCGTTCCGGCCCCACACATGTCACACAGTACATACATACACATAAACATAAACATACACACACATATAGACAAACAAACACACATACATACTTACATGCTCCCGGCAGGTATTCGGAGCGTCGGAGGGACAGGACGGCTCGCACAGGTGACGATTCCCCACAGCGCCCTCTGCTGGGCGCCTGGTGGAATCGTCATCTGTGTGCGCCGTCCTGTCCCTCCGACGCTCCGAAGACCTGCCGGGAGCATGTAAGTATGTATGTGTGTTTGTATGTCTATATGTGTGTGTATGTTTATGTGTATGTCTGTGTCTGTATGTGTCTATGTGTAGCCGGATCCGTAATGAACTCCATTCAAAGTCAATGGAGGGCGGATCCGGTTACCATTATGGTCACACCAGACGGATCCACCCCCATTGACTTGCATTGGGGGTCATTCCGGATCCGTCTTGGTGCGGATGCCTGGACCGGAGAGCAAACCGCAGCATGCTGCGGTTTGTTCTCCGGTCTGAAGATGGAATGGAATGCTTCCAGGAGCATTCCGTTGTCTTCAGTTCAGTTTTGTCCCCATTGACAATGAATGGGGACAAAACTGAAGCGTTTTATTCCGGTATTGAGCCCCTATGACGGAACTCAATACCGGAATTTTAAAACGCTAGTGTGAAAGTAGCCTAAACCCTCCCTGATGTAAAGCTTGCCACCTCGGTGTAATCCATTGTTAATCTAGAATGCAACTGAGGTGGCTACCTATAACTAATTGCTTGATTGTGGTTTATTGTATATTGTGGTTTATTTGTATCCCACACTGCCGCATTGACATCAGCCCCAAGCCACACTCCTCACTGCTAGTCAGGTGAATATCTCTATTTCACTTAGTCCCTTCCATAAGGCCCTTATAGCTTTGTCCGTAGGAAAGGAACCTTAGCCCCATAAGATCACCCGATTTATCTCTCTAATATCCCTACTCGACGCGTTTCTAAGGCCTGTAATGGCCGTGTCTTCAGGAGTCTGGAGTGAGAGAATTATTAGGTAGAGCGCATTGGTATAGGAGGAAGCGTGGACGCCGTGTGTATCGGTCTACACAGCGTGCCGGCACTGGTATGGCCGTACGCGCCCGCCGATTCCCCACCTATTTATAGAGATGAGCGAGGGTATGTAGGAGGCGCTGGTCCATACGGCCAATCACAATCGGAGGGGGCGTGGTTATCTGGTATGACGCGTTCCTCTCTGTGACCGCCGCATCTAGTGTTGGATGGAGCGCTTCCCTACATCGATATTTATCATATATGGGGGATCTTTAGGCGGATTTGTTAAAAATGCTCAAGCTGGATCTCCTGGAGCAAAGTACCAGTAGAGATCGGGAGATGTTTTAATCCCAGGTAGAGGTGCCAGACGGGCATCGGGGAACCTGTCCAAAAGTGTATACACTAAAGATGCTAAATAGTGTCACCTTTAGAGGTATGTTATAGAAAGGTAAACAATTCTGTATCTTAGGGATGTCCCCAAAATAGGGGGGACATAGGGGCCCTTCCCCCAAAGAAATACAGCATTGATGTATAACTACCCACACGAATATTGAATCATCATATCAGTAGGTGGATAATTTGCTCCCAATTATATGAAGCAACTGTAAATACTTCTGTCATTTAGTCCCTTTGGTTTTTCAGTTTGTAGCCTGAAACTCCATTCTAGTTCTTTTTGCAAAAGTCTTTTGTCCCAGTCTCCCCTCTTTTTGGGTATGGGATATGTTCAATCCCCTGGACAGTCAAACATTTTGCATTGCCATTATGCTCTTGTATCACATTTTGTGCTATGGGGGTGTCACGTTGATTTCTTATATCTCCCAGATGCTCTCCTATTCTTTTCTTAAGTTCACGAAACGTTTTACCCACATACTGTAGTTTACAACTACAGGTGATCAAATAAATGACCCCCGTGGTTCTGCAGTTAATGTAGGACCTGATAGTGTAGGTTTGTTTTGTCCATGTGCTCGTGAACATCTTCCCTCTTTTAAGAAAACCACATGTCACGCAGCCTCTACATCCAAAATTGCCCGTAATGTCAGTGGACAACCACGTCTGGGGGCGTTGTACTGTAGTAAAGCTGTGGACCAGGCGATCTCTGAGGTTACGTCCTCTTTTGTATGTGATCTGGGGTAACTCACTAATTTGCTTTCCTATGTCCGGGTCCGTTTTTAAAATCCCCCAGTATCGTGTAAGGATCTCTCGTACTGCTTTGTGTGCGGAGTCATACATGCCAATGATTCTGACACTTTCCTCCGTCTGCACTCGTTTCTTTGGGATCATTAGGTCTTTTCGGTCTTTGCATCTAGCCTGATGATACGCCCTTTGTAGGACCACATCTGGGTATCCTCTGCTTAGGAATTTGTTCCTGAGGTCATCTGCAGCTATTTTAAAGTCCGCTATATAGCTGCAGTTCCGCCTCATTCTCAAGTATTGTCCCTTCGGGATACCCTTGCACAGGGGTCTAGGATGACAACTCCCCCATTGCAACAGGTTATTTGTTGCTGTAGGTTTTCGGTATATATTGGTGCTGATACGACCATCTTGTTCTTTTGAAATTGTCAAATCTAGAAAGGTGATGGACTTGCTTTCAATTGAGGAGGTGAAAAAGAGGCCCAAATCATTTTGATTGAGTCTCTCCACAAAATTGTTGAACCTAGGTATGTCTCCCTTCCATAGAATGAACACATCGTCGACGTATCTCAGCCAAAGCTGGATACACCCTGAGAATTCCTCCAGATTCTCACCAAAAACCACCTCTCTCTCCCACCAGCCCAGGTAGAGGTTGGCGAAAGTGGGGGCACATGGGCTCCCCATCGCCACCCCCCTGAGCTGGCGGAAGACTTTCCCATTAAATAGGAAGGTGTTATGGCTGAGGATAAAGTCCAAAAGGGAGACAACCAGGTTATTGTGTTCAGTGAAGTGGGTACCTCGTTCACTGAGGAAAACCCCAATCACCTCCAAACCCTTTTTATGCGGGACAGAGCTGTATAGAGCCTCCACATCCAGACTTGCCAGTAACACCCCTTCCTCACATGTAAGCTGCTGAATTCTGTTGAGGACGTCCATTGTATCACGTACATAGGACGGGAGAGCTGTCACAAAGGGACGTAAGATCTTGTCCACATAGATCCCAATATTTTGCGACAGGCTCCCGATCCCTGACACTATTGGGCGTCCTTTCAGGGGTGGCATCCCCTTATGGGTCTTGGGTATGCTATAAAAGCATGCCATGACTGGATGTGGAGGCTCCAGAAACTCCCCTTCTTTTTTATCCAACAGTTGTTTGCAAAGAGCTTCTTTGATAATGTGCCCCAGCTTCCTTTTGTATTCTACTTGGGGATTATGGGGGAGCACCTCATAACAAGTCCTGTCCTTCAAGATGTCTTCACACATCTCTATGTACTGTTCTCTGTCCATCACCACCACATTATTACCCTTATCTGATGGTTTGATTATTATGTCTTCCCTTTGTTCCAGTGACAATAGTCCCTCTAGTTCAGTTGTTTCGATATTGTGGTGTGTGTTCCATGTGTGAGTGTTGTTTTCCAGTTGATGCAGCTCCTCTGTCACCACCGTTAGGAATGTGTCCAGGGGGGAGGCGTCATTTATTGGGGCCTGAAGTGTTGAAGGATTCCTCAAGTCCGTAAAAGGACCCTTTCCTGGCTCCCTTTGCCCTTCCGTCCAGAGTTCTGCCAATAGTTTGATATTTGGCAGATCCTCCGGAGAGACCCCCAATTCCATACAGTGACGGGCATCATGGCTATTAAAAAACTTTTTCCATTTGAGTCTGCGGATGAATAGGTTCAGATCTTTCACCCATTCAAAGGCCTTAAATTTCTGAGTCGGGACAAACGACAGTCCTCTTTTTAGGATGGATATTTCTCCCTCTGTCAGTGTTTTATGGGAGAGGTTTATAATTTGTAAATTCTCTGATGGAGTCCTATCTGGGCGAGACATTTTCACAGTTGATTTTTTCTCCCCCGAAGGAGGTAGTCTGACACCGGCGGAGTGCCTCCTAAAAAACCCCCCGCTGGTCTATTTTGATCCCGGGGATTTCCTCTACCTCTCTGTCTGTTTCCTCGTCCCCTATTACCTTGATATGGGGATCTGGGTCTATCTTTCTGTGAACTAGTTTCACCCTCTCCTTCCGATGAGGATTGTTCCGTCTCTGTGTCTGCGGTATTGGTCTTATTACCTCCAAAGTCGAAAACCTTACCCTCCTTAAAGTCCCTAGTGTCCCGAATATATTGTGAGTGTTTTTTGTCTTTGATGAATGCTGTGAATTTCTCAATTGCCAGTTGTAATGTATTTTCTTTTCTATTGAACTCTGGGTTAGCACTGAATTTCTTTGTATTTTCTATGCACTCCCTCAGTTCTCTATCTGTCTTAGCCAGGAGGCTCTTCTCTTCTCCCAATAATAGGGACATTAAATGTAAAGAGCACCCTATTGATTCTTTTTCCCACTTTACCAGGAATTCTGGGGAGCGTAGTCTAGCCGCAGGAGTGATTGGGATGCGCAGTCCTCTGGGTACTATTTTATCTCTCATATATATCTCCAGAGACTGTACCTCCCACCACGTCCTAACGTGATCCTTATATATCCTGGTAAGATTTTTAAAAGCACTTGTAATGCTGAAGTTGGCAGATTGAGAACTCAATTCCTTATCCGAGAACACCTCCCCCACTTCACTGTTCCATTTGTCCAAGTTAAGATCCCCTGACAAAAATCCTGCCATCCCCCTAATAGGTCAATAACTTTGGTATAAATCTTACTGAAACTCAAGAGTAGTTTAAACCAGTGGCGTAGCTACCGGGGGGGCAGGGGGGCGACGGCTCCGGGCCCAGTGACTCAGGGGGGCCCAGCAAGGATGACCTTGCCTACTATCAGGCGAATACAAGTGAGCGCTTCCATTATGGAAGCGCTTACTTGTATTTAGGGACCCCCATCAGACCTCAGATCAGCCCACCCAGCCACATAGGATTAAAATAAAAAACCTTTCTTACCTGTTCTGCGCTGTGGCTGCCCTCCGGTCAGCCGCAGCGCAGAACAGGTAAGAGGTTTTTTATTTTAATCCTATGTGGCTGGGTGGGCTGATCTGAGGTCTGATGGGGGCACAATACGCTGATCTGAGGTCTGATAGGGGCACAGTAGGCTCATATGAGGTCTGATGGGGGCACAGTCTGCTGATCTGAGGTCTGATGGGGGCACAATACGCTGATCTGAGGTCTGATGGAGGCACAATATGCTGATCTGAGGTCTGATGGGAGCACATTAAGCTGATCTGAGGTCTGATGGGGCACAATACGCTGATGTGAGGTCTGATGGGGGCACAGTAGGCTGATGTGAGGTCTGATGGGGGCACAGTAGGCTGATGTGAGGTCTGATGGGGGCACAGTAAGGCCTGATCTGAGGTCTGATGGGGGCTCAATACGCTGATCTGAGGTCTGATTGGGGACACCAGTACGCTGATCTGAAGGTCTGATGGGGGCTCAATACGCTGATGCTGAGGTCTGTATGGGGGCACAGTAGGCTGAATGTGAGGTCTGAATGGGGCACAGTCAGGCTGATCCAGAGGTCTGTGGGGGCACAATACGCTGATCTGAAGGTTTGATGGGGGCACAATAACGCTGGTTCTGAGGTCTTGGATGGGGCACAAATAAGCTGCATCTGAGGTCTTATGGGGGCACAATACGCTGATCTGAGGTCTGATGGGGGCAACAATACGCTGATCTGAGGTCTGGTGGGGGGCACAATACGCTGATCTGAGGTCTGATGGGGGCAGCAGTAGGCTGAATGTGAGGTCTGATGGGGGCACATTCTGCTGATCTGAGGTCTGATGGGGGCACAGTAGGCCTTGATCCTGAGGTCTGATGGGGGGCTCAATAACGCTGATCTGAGGTGCTGTTATGGGACACAGTAACGCTGATCTGAGGTCTGATGGGGGGCTCAATACGCTGATCTGAGGTCTGATGGGGGCACAGTGGGCTGATCTGAGGTCTGATGGGGGCACAGTAGGCCTGATGTGAGGTCTGATGGGGGCACAGTAGGCTGATCTGAGGTCTGATGGGGGCTCAATACGCTGATCTGAGGTCTGATGGGGGCACAGTGGGGCTGATCTGAGGTCTGATGGGGGCACAGTAGGCTGATGTGAGGTCTGATGGGGGCACAGTAGGCTGATCTGAGGTCTGATGGGGGCACAATACGCTGGTCTGAGGTCTGATGGGGCACAATAAGCTGATCTGAGGTCTGATGGGGGCACAATATGCTGATCTGAGGTCTGATGGGGGCACAATACGCTGATCTGAGGTCTGGTGGGGGGCACAATACGCTGATCTGAGGTTCTGATGGGGGCACAGTAGGCTGATGTGAGGTCTGATGGGGGCACATTCTGCTGATCTGAGGTCTGATGGGGGCACAGTAGGCTGATCTGAGGTCTGATGGGGGCTCAATACGCTGATCTGAGGTCTGATGGGGACACAGTACGCTGATCTGAGGTCTGATGGGGGCTCAATACGCTGATCTGAGGTCTGATGGGGGCACAGTGGGCTGATCTGAGGTCTGATGGGGGCTCAATACGCTGATCTGAGTCTGATGGGGACACAGTAGGCTGATCTGAGGTCTGATGGGGGCTCAATACGCTGATCTGAGGTCTGATGGGGGCACAGTGGGCTGATCTGAGGTCTGATGGGGGCACAGTAGGCTGATGTGAGGTCTGATGGGGGCACAGTAGGCTGATCTGAGGTCTGATGGGGGCTCAATACGCTGATCTGAGGTCTGATGGGGACACAGTATGCTGATCTGAGGTCTGATGGGGGCTCAATACGCTGATCTGAGGTCTGATGGGGACACAGTACGCTGATCTGAGGTCTGATGGGGGCACAATACGCTGATCTGAGGTCTGATGGGGGCACAGTAGGCTGATGTGAGGTCTGATGGGGGCACAGTACGCTGATCTGAGGTCTGATGGGGGCTCAATACGCTGATCTGAGGTCTGATGGGGACACAGTACGCTGATCTGAGGTCTGATGGGGGCACAAAACGCTGATCTGAGGTCTGATGGGAGCACATTAAGCTGTTCTGAGGTCTGATGGGGGCACAATACGCTGATGTGAGGTCTGATGGGGGCACAGTAGGCTGATGTGAGGTCTGATGGGGGCACAGTAGACTGATGTGAGGTCTGATGGGGGCACAGTAGGCTGATGTGAGGTCTGATGGGGGCACAGTAGGCTGATGTGAGGTCTGATGGGGGCTCAATACGCTGATCTGAGGTCTGATGGGGACACAGTACGCTGATCTGAGGTCTGATGGGGGCTCAATACGCTGATCTGATGTCTGATGGGGACACAGTACACTGATCTGAGGTCTGATGGGGGCACAAAACGCTGATCTGAGGTCTGATGGGGGCACAATACGCTGATCTGAGGTCTGATGTGGGCACAAAACGCTGATCTGAGTCTGATAGGGGCACAATACGCTGATCTGAGGTCTGATGGGGGCACAGTAGGCTGATGTGAGGTCTGATGGGGGCACAGTACGCTGATCTGAGGTCTGATGGGGGCTTAATACGCTGATCTGAGGTCTGATGGGGACACAGTACGCTGATCTGAGGTCTGATGTGGGCACAAAACGCTGATCTGAGGTCTGATGGGGGCACAATACGCTGATCTGAGGTCTGATGGGGGCACAGTAGGCTGATGTGAGGTCTGATGGGGGCACAGTAGGCTGATGTGAGGTCTGATGGGGGCACAGTAGGCTGATGTGGGGTCTGATGGGGGCACAGTAGGCTGATCCGAGGTCTGATGGGGGCACAATACGCTGATCTGAGGTCTGATGGGGGCACAATACGCTGGTCTGAGGTCTGATGGGGCACAATAAGCTGGTCTGAGGTCTGATGGGGGCACAATACGCTGATCTGAGGTCTGATGGGGGCACAATACGCTGATCTGAGGTCTGGTGGGGGCACAATACGCTGATCTGAGGTCTGATGGGGGCACAGTAGGCTGATGTGAGGTCTGATGGGGGCACATTCTGCTGATCTGAGGTCTGATGGGGGCACAATATGCTGATCTGAGGTCTGATGGGGGCACAATACGCTGATCTGAGGTCTGATGGGGGCACAGTAGGCTGATGTGAGGTCTGATGGGGGCACAGTAGGCTGATCCGAGGTCTGATGGGGGCACAATACGCTGATCTGAGGTTTGATGGGGGCACAATACGCTGGTCTGAGGTCTGATGGGGCACAATAAGCTGATCTGAGGTCTGATGGGGGCACAATACGCTGATCTGAGGTCTGATGGGGGCACAATACGCTGATCTGAGGTCTGGTGGGGGGCACAATACGCTGATCTGAGGTCTGATGGGGGCACAGTAGGCTGATGTGAGGTCTGATGGGGGCACATTCTGCTGATCTGAGGTCTGATGGGGGCACAATATGCTGATCTGAGGTCTGATGGGGCACAATACGCTGATCTGAGGTCTGATGGGGCACAATACGCTGATCTGAGGTCTGATGGGGGCACAATACGCTGATCTGAGGTCTGATGGGAGCACAGTACGCTGATCTGAGGTCTGATGGGGCACAATACGCTGATCTGAGGTCTGATGGGGACACATTCTGCTGATCTGAGGTCTGATGGGGGCACAATATGCTGATCTGAGGTCTGATGGGGCACAATACGCTGATCTGAGGTCTGATGGGGGCACATTCTGTTGATCTGAGGTCTGATGGGGGCACAATACGCTGATCTGAGGTCTGATGGGGGCACAGTAGACTGATGTGAGGTCTGATGGGGGCATATTCTGCTGATCTGAGGTCTGATGGGGCACAATACGCTGATCTGAGGTCTGATGGGGGCACAGTACGCTGATCTGAGGTCTGATGGGGCACAATACACTGATCTGAGGTCTGATGGGGGCACATTCTGATGATCTGAGGTCTGATGGGGGCAGGGGACTGTTAGTTAGTTAGTTAGTTAGTTAGTTAGTTAGTGATGTAAAAACTGGGGACAGGTTTCCTTTAACATAGGAGTCCTGTTGTTTTTTAATCCTATTACTCCTATATTTTACTGCCTTATGTGGTAGAGTATTTAGACTAGGGTATGTAGAAAGTCTATTGTACTGTACTTAACAGCATAGATGATCTAGCAGTTTATACAGTCATCTTGCTAATACAGTATTATAACCACAACTAGTAGTATGTGCCTGTGAAGTTGGAAACGTGCGTTTGGGAAGCCAAGTGGGGGGCCCACTCAAGTATGTTTCGCCCCCCCTGTGCTGAACCTCTAGCTACGCCTCTGGTTTGAACCGTCCCAAAATAAGTGCATGTACTGATCGATGAGCGACGTTTTTTATAAAATCCCAAATCTTTATTAGAATAGTTAAAATGAAAAAGTCGCTATATCTCCACAGACTGACAAAGCAATCAAGCAATTAGTTATAGGTAGCCACCTCAGTTGCATTCTAGATTAACAATGGATTACACCGAGGTGGCAAGCTTTACATCAGGGAGGGTTTAGTCAACTACCTCTTGGACAGCTATTTTGGTCTGAGGACTGTGACTATCTATAAACAGTCACACACAGTGTGCCTCCACATCCCTGATATTAAGTGTGATTAAACCAGATCACACCTGTGGAGATATAGCGACTTTTTCATTTTAACTATTCTAATAAAGATTTGGGATTTTATAAAAACCGTCGCTCATCGATCAGTACATGCAGCAAACTGCATGGCCTGAATGTGTGGATTTTTGTGTTCAGTTACTTTGCATAATATTTATTAATTGTACTCACTTATATAGCACTGACATATTCCACTGTGCTTTACATACATTATCATCATATAATAAAAATAATGTCAGCAAAAAAAAAAAAGAAGGGGGCACCCGGATTTGAACCAGGGACCTCTTGATCTGCAGTCAAATGCTCTACCACTGAGCTATACCCCCTTTGTTAATGCTAATCTTAGGATGTGTCATTTCCTTCTCAGCTATTAGTACAGTAACAGGTTTTGAATCCAAAGCTGAAGTTTATTGAAGACTCAGTCTTTTTTCCATTTATGATCTGTTTTTGGCTTCAAAAGCTGCATAAAAAAAGCCTAAATGTAGAAATCGACCATAAACCATGGATGGAGAGGCAGGTTTTTCAGTAATAAAGCTTTGTGGGAATTTACTGCAGATTTCAAGCTGCCATTTTTCTGTTTTTATAATGTATAGGGGGAGTGATAGAGAAAAACTTTCTAATATACTTTATTTAGAGAACTTGTACATGTATATAGGAAAACTTGGCCTGAACTGTCCCTTAGCAGCGCTCTCTAAATCAACATTGCTAAGGCATGTCCATGTACACAGCAAAGAGCAGCGGGGTTAATTCTTTTCCCCTCCCTGTTGTCTCCTATATATTTTTAGAAATTCACATATGTACTATCCATATATATATTTGCTCTGCCCTCCTGCCATATTGACACTGATCAGCATGGCCAGCATTTTTGTATCACACTGAGCAACCATGAAGTTAGCACTGGCTATTGAGGAGGAGAGCCATTGAGTAGTTGATTTACAACATATAGGGACAGTGGGGGTCATTTATGAAATCAGATATGTGACTTTTGTGGCATAAAAAAGTCACAAGTAATGGCAACTGCAACATTTTTGCAACATTTCATGATCCTTGCCACTTTTCACAGTGGTCTATGTTTAAGAGCTAAAAGTGAGATTAGATCTGGATGATGGCTCATTTGCTATGTGTGATTTTTGCAGAAGTCAGAATATAATAAAGGGCACCAATGAGATTTAAACCCAGGACTTCATGATTTGCAGTCAGATGCTCTACCACTGAGCTATACTCCCACTAGTATTGTTTACCTTCAGGTTTGCTTTTCAGCTGTACTTACAGGAGCAGTTTTTGAAGCCAAAGTCAGGAGTGGATCCAAAGAGAGGAGAGGACTCATGGTAACATTTATCAAGACTGGCATTCCCATACGCCAGTCTGGATCCCCTGAGTACTGGATGGAGTAAGATGCGCCAAGTTTATTAGGAAGCAAATCCGTGTGCCGGAAACTCAAATCCATGCCAGTTAGAGGCTGGTATAACCTTCAGCTATAACTTACACCAGTTTCTGGCACAAGTTATAGTAAATCCAGCAGACGGCGATTGCCACCACCCCCTACTTCTAAGCTCCACCCCTTTTTACCACTTTAGAAAAGTGTCAAGAAGCTGAAATAGTCGCAAATGCGCAAATTATGGCGCAAATATGGCGTGCTTCATAATTTGTGACTTTTTGAGGTCACAAAAGTGGTGTAAAAATTTTGATTAATGTCCCCCTCAGTCTTTCCTTTATACATGTCCTCCATTTATGAACCGTAACTAACTTTGGCTTCAGCTGCATGCAAAACTCTAAATGTAGAAACCCAGTCTAAACCATTGATGGAGCGTCAACAGTTTTTCAGTAACAGAGCTTCACTCTAATGGTATGTCCACATGGGACATACATTGCACAGATGTACTACAGATTTCACCCTGTATGTTGCCTAATTGATTACTATTTTCAACAATTATGCCTCCTAACCTCTATAGGGGACCTCTATGCATGATCTCTCTCTATACTGTATATCAGGGATAAACAACCAAAGGCCAGGGGCGTAGCTCTAGGGGGTGCAGAGGTAGTAGTCGCTACCGGGCCCAGGAGCCTGAGGGGGCCCAAAGACCCTTGTGCCACATGAGAAGACATACAAAGCACTGAGGGAGGGGGGCCCAAGCTGAACTCTTGCACCAGGGCCCATGAGCCGTTAGCTACGTCCTTCCAACGGCACTCCAGATGTGGTGATCTATGGCTCGCAGCATTTTCCATTCTCTTCTATGGGAGTCCTGAAAACAACCAAGCAAGTGTGCATGCTGGAAGTTGTAGTTACATCACAGGTGGATTGCCAGAGGTTGCTTATCCCTACTGTATATTATATGTACTGCCGGAGAACACAAATTACTTCCACCCATGAGGAAGGACATGTCCTCAAATCAAGTATACAGCCTCTGTGAACATGTGAACCAAGCCATATACAGTTCTTCGTGAAACTATTGTGGTACCTCAGAGCAGGAGGTACTTGCAAATTGTTTTGTTCATTTATGTTCTATTATTTTATGCTTCTTAATCCCCAGTGTGGTAACGTATGGGAGTGATGGAGTTAACCAACTCTGGCATGGCCTCTAGGGAAGGTGAAGTGTGAACTATTAGCTCCACCCTTAGCTCAATCTAGTCTAAGGAAGTCCAGTGTTAGCCAGCAAGGAGGGAGAAGGCAGTCCATGTGATCCACTCCTCAGTACTATGCCTCAAGCTACAGCGACTAACCATCTGTAGATAATCTGCCAACCATCTTTACTAGTGTTAAGTGGAGTATTAAAAAATTCCATTAGCTGCTTTGCTAAATTTTACAAAACAAATGTTGCCGCCGCCATTTTGATTGAAGATCTGGCGCAAAATCTTGTGCAGTGCATGATAACATAATCACACCAGCCGGCATGGTTATTTTAATGCGTCACCACTCACAGGATTTCGTTTGAGACCTTCAATCAAGGTGGCAGCAACCTGCCTTTTGCGAGCAAATCGATGAGATAAGTTGTTTTTTACACTGTTTCAGGGAAAATCGATTCGCTACCATGAAGAACGAGGAAATTCTGAAAATTGAGAGATAGGTAGATGTGTAGTGGCTCACCAATTACAATAATGGGGTGGAGGTGCTCCTATCAAGTGGCTATACCCGTAGTCACACTGATTTATTCCAAGAAATTATATACAAATATGATGGGCACACTCCTTATCTGGTGTATATTTGAAATATAGTTATTTGCTGTTTTAGAGTTATACACCAACTGTTATTGTTACAATGTTTGTTGAATAATAATGATCTGAACAGTTGCTCTTGAACACATACACTCACCGGCCACTTTATTAGGTACACCATGCTAGTAACGGGTAGGACCCCCTTTTGCCTTCAGAACTGCCTCAATTCTTCGTGGCATAGATTCAACAAGGTGCTGGAAGCATTCCTCAGAGATTTTGGTCCATATTGACATGATGGCATCACACAGTTGCCGCAGATTTGTCGGCTGCACATCCATGATGCGAATCTCCCGTTCCACCACATCCCAAAGATGCTCTATTGGATTGAGATCTGGTGACTGTGGAGGCCATTTGAGTACAGTGAACTCATTGTCATGTTCAAGAAACCAGTCTGAGATGATTCCAGCTTTATGACATGGCGCATTATCCTGCTGAAAGTAGCCATCAGATGTTGGGTACATTGTGGTCATAAAGGGATGGACATGGTCAGCAACAATACTCAGGTAGGCTGTGGCGTTGCAACGATGCTCAATTGGTACCAAGGGGCCCAAAGAGTGCCAAGAAAATATTCCCCACACCATGACACCACCACCACCAGCTTGAATCGTTGATACAAGGCAGGATGGATCCATGCTTTCATGTTGTTGACACCAAATTCTGACCCTACCATCCGAATGTCGCAGCAGAAATCGAGACTCATCAGACCAGGCAACGTTTTTCCAATCTTCTACTGTCCAATTTCGATGAGCTTGTGCAAATTGTAGCCTCAGTTTCCTGTTCTTAGCTGAAAGGAGTGGCACCCGGTGTGGTCTTCTGCTGCTGTAGCCCATCTGCCTCAAAGTTCGACGTACTGTGCGTTCAGAGATGCTCTTCTGCCTACCTTGGTTGTAACGGGTGGCAATTTGAGTCACTGTTGCCTTTCTATCAGCTCGAACCAGTCTGCCCATTCTCCTCTGACCTCTGGCATCAACAAGGCATTTCCGCCCACAGAACTGCCGCTCACTGGATGTTTTTTCTTTTTCGGACCATTCTCTGTAAACCCTAGAGATGGTTGTGCGTGAAAATCCCAGTAGATCAGCAGTTTCTGAAATACTCAGACCAGCCCTTCTGGCACCAACAACCATGCCACGTTCAAAGGCACTCAAATCACCTTTCTTCCCCATACTGATGCTCGGTTTGAACTGCAGGAGATTGTCTTGACCATGTCTACATGCCTAAATGCACTGAGTTGACGCCATGTGATTGGCTGATTAGAAATTAAGTGTTAACGAGCAGTTGGACAGGTGTACCTAATAAAGTGGCCGGTGAGTGTATATTTATTAATAAGAATTAAAAATAATAATTATATTAAGTGCAGTCAGGATCCTGTGCAAAATGCATACAAAAAGTATACAAAAAGTATACAAAAATGTAAAAATGTATGCAAGATAATTAATCAATAAAATGTACAGATATATAAAAATGAAAATGAATGAAAATCAACATAAGCATAAAATGTCTGTAAAAACAGTAGTGGTGCAGGTAGGATTGGTTGTATATCCGATGGAGGTATCGCATTAAACCTTTAAAGTGTCCATCCACTAGTAGATATCTTGTAGTAAACCTCCAAACCGATGGAGGTATTGTATTGAACCTTTAAGGTGTCCATCCACTAGTAAATATCTTGTTACACTATTTGGTGGCAATATAATGTATCCATTAATATGTCACAATGTTCTTTTAGTACGTTACCCGTCTGCTGGTTTCAGGCCGAGACCTCTCTATCTGTCGGCCGACTTACCTTTCTGTTTGCGCGTGGTCTCAAACGGCGTCCCCAGTGGCGTCCCACATGGGTGCTTGCGGTCTTTTGGCTGTCTTGTAGCGATGCGCTGAAGGGATTGGGAGCGCTGAATCTCCGTTTGCTTAGGAGTATGCGGGTAGCATCGGTTATTCAGAAGTACGCGGGTAGCGTTGGTTATTCACTTTATTGCTGCGATGTCTGTTAGGTAAAGGAAGCTTCTTGGGATATATTTGGAGCTCCGTTTATAAATCAAATTATAGGTCTTTTATGTAGCCAACATCTCGCTCCCAATCCCTTCAGCGCATCGCTACAAGACAGCCAAAAGACCGCGAGCACCCACGTGGGACGCCACTGGGGACGCCGTTTGAGACAACGCGCAAACAGAAAGGGAAGCCGGCCGACAGATAGAGAGGTCTCAGCCTGAAACCAGCAGACGGGTAACGTACTAAAAGAACATTGTGACATATTAATGGATACATTATATTGCCACCAAATAGTGTAACAAGATATTTACTAGTGGATGGACACCTTAGAGGTTCAATACAATACCTCCATCGGTTTGGAGGTTTACTACAAGATATCTACTAGTGGATGGACACTTTAAAGGTTTTTTTAAGGTAGTACAATTCTTATTAATAAATATATGTGTTCAAGAGCAACTGTTCAGATCATTATTATTCAACAAACATTGTAACAATAACAGTTGGTGTATAACTCTAAAACAGCAAATAACTATATTTCAAATTCTGAAAATCTTTAGAGAGAGAGAGAGAAAGAGAGAGAGAGAGAGAGAGAGAGAGAGAGAGAGAGATTGTAAAGCTCCGTCCATTCACTATAATGGGCAGCGGTGGAGATCCGGCCACATTACGGCAAATATGCAGTGAATTGGCTTTAAAAAAAACTGCTGCGCAAAATGGATGCAAAAATGGTAGAAAGATGTGTGTCTGTTTTTCATGGCCATATGCATGTAGCCTGAGACACAGGTCAAGACAGGCATCTATCAAAAAGCAAAGACGGGAAACAGTCTGGGTCAAATGCAAAATAGCAAACAATTCACAAATGAACAGTGAGACATTGATCCGAGCAGGTTTAGATAATCAGCAGTACTTATAGTAATCATAGAACAGGCAACAAGCAGCCTGGATGTGCTGATATGTGTGTTGAATTACTCCATATAATATAAGAAAAATAATTTTAGCAAAAAGAAAAAGTCAAGGGGGCACCCGGATTTGAACCAGGGACCTCTTGATCTGCAGTCAAATGCTCTACCACTGAGCTATACCCCCTTAGTGAGTGTGTATGTTGACAGTCTCTTCTCACCTGTAGTTGCAATAAAACATGTTGACACAGAT
Organism: Rhinella marina; assembly: GCA_900303285.1. NCBI lineage: Eukaryota > Metazoa > Chordata > Amphibia > Anura > Bufonidae > Rhinella > Rhinella marina. The sequence continues at coordinate 26,509 of ONZH01028600.1, forward strand.
ATGCTCCAAAAACCACACAAAACCTCACACTCACAAACAGAGCTATTTTTATGCTTCCCATTGATTTCAATGGGAGATTCAGTGCTGCAGTGTTTCCTTTGCACTCAAAATAACGATTTTCACACTTTTTATTAGGAAATCCACATTTCTGCTCTGTGTGCCTTCCTCAGATATTTATTCCCATACTGCAGTCTGTAAAATGATGGCTAGGCCAGATATACTATATGGGATGAGTAATAAACCCTAGATAGTCAACTAAATATATTAAAATAGTACCATCTGCCCTTCTGTGGCCACTTTCAGTAACTGTGCCGAGGTGGAAACACTTTTCTCACTTGCCTCTTGCTCCTTCGTGTGTGTGACAGGACCCCTGGTGTATTGAGCCAGCTGTCAGTGGAGATGCTAAGAAATTACAGTAAGTTTCCTTACATACATAAATTTGTCTCTGTAGAAAAACATCACAATAACCACAGGCACAGGCAGAGGCTTGCGGTTTATCTGTGTCTTACCACTAGCACTTTCCTCAAATGTTTCCTCTATAGAGAAGGTGTTTAAAACCCTTGGAAATTTGCCAAAAATCAGCAGCAAGAGGCAAGGAAGACAAAACATTGTCACCTAGTGAATAAAAACACCTGTAACAAAAACACTTGAATGTCCTCCTTTTCATATTTCCCATAGTCCTTTTGTTAACATCAGGAAATGGCATTTTGTACCAAAAAACACTGGTGCAAAAAACCCATCAAAACAGTGCAAAAGAGCATAAAACAGCAGAGAAAACTATGGGTGAAAAAGCAATGCAAAATACATCAAAATTACATGTAAACTAGACTGCGCCTAATTTATCATATGCCTACATTAGTATTCACTCCAAAAAGAAAGATTCTTGACAAAATAGGAATCTACCAAGAAAAGTGGGAGTGGTTAAAAAGTGGCCTTTTATGAATGTGTTATCAGAGTAAAGGCTGAAATAATGTGATGTAAACATACCCCCACAAGCATAAACTTATGAAAAGTCGCAAGTTTCTTCAGAGCTGGCCATATTCAGTACTTCCTGTTCTTCTCCCACAAACTGGTGTAAAAAATGTCATAGTTGCTGGAAAATGTCACAATTGCCATCAAAATGTCCCAAATCTGCACTGTGTCTTATACACTGCCTTGCGAAAGTATCCGGCCCTCTGGAACTTTTCAACCTTTTGCCACATTTCAGGCTTCAAACAAAAACATACATTTATATAACATTTTAAATTTTTGGTGAAGAATCAACAACAAGTGGGTCACAATTGTGAAGTGGATCGAAATTTATTGGATTTACTTTCAGTTCAGAAAACTCACTCCAGAAGTTCACTGAGGATCTCTGAATGATCCAATGTTGTCCTAAATGACGGATGAAGGTAAATAGAATCCACCTCTGTGTAATCAAGTCTCCATATAAATGCACCTGCTCTGTGATAGTCTCAGAGCTCTGTTTAACCCCTTCGGGTGCGGCGGGCGTCATGGCCGGCAAGTCTCTGCTGTTTCTAACAGCAGAGACTTGCCGCTACCTACTGTGTCGGCGGCGTCTTCCGGGGTGACTAGATGCCGTGATCACGGCATCTAGTTGCGTCTAAACCCGGAAGCGTTTGCTTCCAGGTGGTGTACAGACACCCCGTGTGGCCAATCGGGGTGTCTGTACACCATATGAAAACTGTAATCCTCGCTGGTGAGGATTACAGTTTTCAAAGTGCAATTCTTATTCTGGCCACTAGATGGCAGGCCAGGATAAGAAATGAGCAACTCATGGATTTCTGAGTCTATAAAATCCATAATTGCTCATAAAGAAAAAAAAAAAGCCACAATATATAAGCCCATATTTGAGCTTTCTAATAGTAAAAAAAAAAAAAATGTTAAAAAATATATAAAAAATAAAAAAGATGTAAAAGTTCAAATCACCCCCCTTTCCGTATAAGTAAAAAATAAATACCTAAATAACAATAAATATAGACATCATGGGTATCAACGTGACCGAAAACGCCCGTACTTTTAAAATATAAAAAAAAAAATTCCAATACGGCGAATTGTGTGGCGGAAAAAAGCGTCCAAATGGCGATTTGCTGTTTTTTTGTCGCTTTTTTTTCCTAAAAAAAATTAAATAAAAAGTGATCAAAAAGTCATACACACCCCAGAATGGTATCAATAAAAACTTCAGATCGTCCCGCAAAAAATGAGCCCCCATACAGCTCTGTACACATAAATACCAAAAAGTTATAGGGGTCAAGATATGACAAGGAAAAAAAAAAAAAAAAAAAGGGCAAATTTCTAATTATTTTATCACTATGAAAACGCAGGAAAAACTATACATATTAGGTATTGCCGGATTCGTACTGACCAGTAGAATGAAAGTAATGGATCAGTTTTAATGCACATCGAACTCTGTAAATAAGAAACCCGTAGAACTGTAGCGGAATAGCGTTTTCTTTGCAATTTCACCCGGTTTGGAATTTTTTTCCCGCTTCCCACTACACCGTATGCAATATTAAATGGTGGCGTTGGAAAGTACAACTTGTCCCGCAAAAAACAAGCCCTCATACAGCTATGTGAACAGAAAAATAAAAGAGTTATGGCTGTTTGAAGGCAGGGAGCGCAAAACGAAAATGCAGAACCGAAAAAAGCTCCGGGGGTGAAGGGGTTAAAGCACAGAGAGCATCATGAAGACCAAGGAACACACCAGGCAGGTCCGTGATACTGTTGTGGAGAAGTTTAAAGCCGGATTTGGATACCCAAAGATTTCCCAAGCTTTAAACATCCCAAGGAGCACTGTGCAAGTGATCATATTGAAATGGAAGGAATATCAGACCACTGCAAATCTACCAAGACCCGGCCGTCCCTCTAAACTTTCATCTCAAACAAGGAGAAGACTGATCAGAGATGCAGCCAAGAGGCCCATGATCACTCTGGATGAACTGCAGAGATCTACAGCTGAGGTGGGAGAGTCTGTCCATAGGACAACAATCAGTCGAACACTTCACAAATCTGACCTTTATGGAAAAGTGGCAAGAAGAAAGCCAAAGATATCGATAAAAAGTCTCATTTATAGTTTGCCACAAGCCACCTGGGAGACACACCAAACATGTGGAAGAAGGTGCTCTGGTCAGATGAAACCAAAATCCAACTTTTTGGAAACAATGCAAAACGATATGTTTGGCATAAAAGCAACACAGCTCATCACCCTGAACACACCATCCCCACTGTGAAACATGGTGGTGGCAGAATCATGGTTTGGGCCTGCTTTTCATCAGCAGGGACATGGAAGATGGTTAAAATTGATGGGAAGATGGATGGAGCCAAATACAGGACCATTCTGGATGAAAACCTGTTGGAGTCTGCAAAAGACCTGAGACTAGGACGGAGATTTATCTTCCAACAAGACAATGATCCCAAACATAAAGCAAAATATACAATGGAATGGTTCAAAAATAAACGTATCCAGGTCTTAGAATGGCCAAGTCAAAGTCCAGACCTGAATCCAATAGAGAATATGTGGAAAGAGCTGAAAACTGCTGTTCACAAACGCTCTCCATCCAACCTCAAAGAGCTTGAGCTGTTTTGCAAGGAAGAATGGGCAAGAATTTCAGTCTCTAGATGTGCAAAACTGATAGAGACATACCCCAAGCGACTTGCAGCTGTAATCGCAGCAAAAGGTGGCGCAACAAAGTATTAATGCAAGGGGGCCGAATAATTTTGCACGCCCCACTTTTCAGTTTTATTATTACACAAAAAGTTTAAATAATCCAATAAATTTCGTTCCACTTCACAATTGTGACCCACTTGTTGTTGATTCTTCACTAAAAATTTAAAATGTTATATCTTTTTGTTTGAAGCCTGAAATGTGGCAAAAGGTTGAAAAGTTCCAGGGGGCTGAATACTTTCGCAACTCACTGTATATTATGCTCTGTACAACATTAGATAAATTTGGTCTCAACTTTCACCACTTTCATCTCCAACACGACCATATCTGTTTTGTGGTTAGCAAACCACAGATCTGCAAAATACGGATGCGATCCTTGTGCTGTCAATGGGTCCGTGGTCCGCATTTTGCAGCCAAGTATGGGACATGTTCTTTCCTTTTGCGCAATGGAAATGCAGATGCGGAAAGCACATGCATCAGGCTCTCTTGCCATGATGAGAGGTCAGTGGCAAACACAATAGTGGGGTGTGTGAATGCAGTTCCCTACTTCAAGTACAGTTACTTATGGTGTGGTGGTCACTGCAAGGGCTACTGCAGAACCAATTTGTGATGATCACCGCCTCTAGCCTGGATACAAGAAGATGTACGGTTGAGCATGGAGGCATACAGATTACATATGATATCCTATAGCACATTTACCCACAGATGTTACAGCTGGGCTTATTGATCCTGCACACATATAGGTTACCACAGCTGGTGTCCGAACTGGTCCCGTAAATGTTCAATTGGCGATAAATCTGGCAACCAGGCAGGCCAAGGAGGTGTAGCAATCTGAGATTCTTGGGAAACCCTTCCTGTATGTATGTGAGCATTATCTTGTCAGAAAATGCCAGTAGGAAGCCCTGCCATGAGGGCTAGGATGTCCTGCACATATCGCTGAAATGTTATTGTCCCTTGTATCAGTACTGGGAGTGATGGACTGTCATACGTGAAGGCTCCCCAGATCATCACACCAGCAGTTGGGGCAGTGTGTCTCTTCACAGCAAAGTCAGGATTGAACACTGACCATACTCCCGATACTCAAACCCAACTGTTCTGGGATGCCAAACAGAACCTGGATTCATCTATAAGGACAATACAGTTCCATCAGTCCAGGTTTCTAGTTCATGCCACAACTGCAAACAAATATGATGGTAAGTAACCAGTAGCAAAGACCTGTAGAGTTTGAAGGGTGAAAACCAAAGGATCGCCAGGATAATGCACTTAGGATTAGCCCAAAGTCAAACTTTGGTACAGTGGGTCCATATACACTGAATGCATTATTTTTTGTCAATGAACATAGGTATATGGGAGGGACTCATTAGGGTGAATTCACATCTGTGTTGAATTTTCCTTTTTTGTGTTCCATCAGAGGAACGGTAAAACAGCAAAATAAATTGATGTTAAAATAAACTGAGATCTCCTTTCCATCATGGTTCCATTAGTTTGGACAGAAAAAAATGTCCAGCAGACAGTACTTTTTCTCCTATCAAAAATAACTATCAAAAATTTATAATCCATATATTCAGCTATAGGTGTGTGTGTATATGTATAGCAATGAACGTTTACATATGCATATGCATATGCATATGATGAGTAAACAAATCCCTGGTCCTGAGTCTCTGATAGAGCATGCATTCACCTGATCCCAGATTTGTGCAAATGCACAGCTTTCCCTGGCTGTCTGAAAGAGGGAATAGCTGTACATCTGGCCTTAGAGCACGGATAGGTGAGTGATCTCCTAGCTGTCCATATTTGGACTAGGGTTTGGGAAATTCTCATCTGTGTTGTGAATTCTATTTTCCTGTTCTCTCATAGGAGACTTATAATGAAGTCTGTCAAGTTCCGTCTTGGTGTCCATAATTTTATAAAAAAAAAAAAAAAGCCCTGCATGCTGTGTTATTTTTTTCTGTCAAGAATCTATAACACAGATGTTAACAGACCCTTAGAAAGAGCATCTATTAAGCTTTTCATGGACAAAAACACTGACTCTGCAACTAATTGTGCATTTCAGTCCGAGTGACAGGAGGCCCACTGAGACTCTGCAGCCCAAGGGACCACATTATGTAACCTGGAGATGGCCCTCGATGACTTCCACAGTTATCTGACCTTAAACCGGTAACATGGTTTTATAGCTTGAAAGGACAGCAATACTACTGGTCCAACTATATAATTTCATGTATTAGTTAATAACAACGTTCCTGGATATCATCAGGAGTTGGAGCTGTCAATCACAAGGGACTATTATCCTGGTGCCCTGTGCTATTTTGATGGTGGATGTGGTGACTTCAGAAGCATTGCACAGCAGAGTTGGAACTAAGGTGCATGCATTAAAGTGTGAATTTGTCGCCTCATGTGAGTGTGTGCGCAGTAAGTGCATGAGTAACAGTGTGATCTGCTGAGGAACATAGTGGAGGTCTGGACCTAGACCAGTAACCAATGAGCACACAGGTCCCTGAGACAAACACAAAAAGAGAGTGATTGAAGTCAGAGGAGGAGTTGATCATGTGATACGGCCGTTTGAAAGACAGGCCCTTTAGAGTGAACCTTCTCAGAGGGGTCAACTGGTGAGACAGAGAAAGACCACAATAAAAGCTGGTGAGTGTGAGAGAGGCTGAGTCCAAGCGACCCTAAAGTTCCGTATTGTGACTGGAGTACTGTATTAGCCCCAACAAGTTTAGCAATGTACTGTAGCAAAGGACTGTTAACAGCCCAGCCTGATATCAAGAGAGTGTTTTGGAGTTGGAGGATGCTACAGTTGGCTGTTACAGTATGGCACTGTAATGAAAACCAGACCCTGTGTTAAGTCTCCCTGTAAAAGTGGAAAATGGTGTAGCTGACACCAAATTGGTCAGAATGACTAAACATTTAATAAACCATTTCTGTTCAAGTTGCTTGTGTACTGTTAGTAAAAGTTAAAATTTAAGTGGTACTCGTAAAGAGGTAGTAACCCATATAATACCCTTCAGACTCAAATTGTATTGACCACACATTGGTCTAGAACCACTCTCAAAATGAAATTCAAATGTTGATGGCTGGCACACTGTACATGCAAAACTATCTTTGTACTGGGGACATTCCTGAGAAAGGTAGTGACCTAGTGAGGCTCCAGTGCATCAAAATACAATTCTAATTCTAAAGTGTCAGCCAACTTGGGTGCAACATGAACTCTGTAGGATGTGTGGTGTGATGCACCATTTTCCAGGCCTCTGTAAGAGTGTTGACCCACCAAATGTGAGAGAAAACACTAAGCATATTGTACCACTTTTTGTGACAGTAATCACTAAGCTTATTGTGCCTCTATGTCAGAAGAAATAATAACTGAACCTTGCAGAATACAGAACACATCTTTTTGCAATAAACTTTTTAAATTAACTCTGAAATTTTAATAGTTTGTCATTACATTGCAACAAAGCTCTGCCAAAGTTTGGAGAAATCAACCACTGTAGGTGGTCCCACCATAATCTCCATCTCTGCCTGCTTTCACTTCAGATGTCATGGTAACACAGGCAGTATGACACTCTTAAAGGTCCCAGACGCTCAGCTAATTACAGTACAGTACATTACAGCCATTCAACCAATGAAGAGGTTTGGCTAATCAGCGAGTCTTTTGTGCTTGTTGTTATTTGGCTTGACTTCTGATTATTTGACTATCTTGTCTCATGGTTGGCCTGGATTTAACCCAGGACGATCTGACCTTCCATTTACATACCTTTCTGATACTTATACATCCTTCCAGGTTATTACACTAAGCTCTGACCTTGATTCTGTCTTTAGAGATTGAGTAATTGCATTAATCATATCTTTATACAGGGCACCATGCACCCAGTCATTGTTTCTATAGTAATTGTTACTGGGAAGGAGTAATGGATTTAGTGTGTACACCTAGAACATCATGATTGTCCCAGTTAGGCCTCCTAGACAGCATTATTAGAGATTATTTACACAGGGTTTATCCTCAGTAAGTATTTTTCTTTTTTAAGCTCAGGGAAAAATGGAGACTGCTGGTGGTAACATTCCATGACTACTGTTGTATCTCCTAATGGGGATGGTCACCATAGATTAGCGGTGACCCTCAGCGAAAACATAGAGACTGGAAAAAATGCAGGGTATTTGTTCTCTTTCCCTATTCTACCCTGTGAGAGTGGATTTAGTAATTGTTCTCAAAAGGATGGCCCAATATGCTGGAACTTTTCCCTGTATTCCTTCCTACCCCAACATGTTTCCCCCTAACCAGGATTCTTCAGGCTTTTTATCCTAACCTTTTTTCCAGTAAGTTGCCAGTGCTGCTCTGCTACGTTTTTATACTCTATGGCAGAAATCTGCTGCTGTGAAACTACAAGTCCCAACATGGATACTTACTTGGCTATTTTTGTAACTCCCATAGACGTGAAAGGAGGATTCTGGAAGTTGTAGTTGCTGAATAGCGGGCATGCCGGAGGTTTCTGGATCCCTGCTCTATGGCATTTAGTGGAAGCAATTAATATGATAAGAATACATTCAATTATTGAAATTGCACACATATGGTATAAAGCAGAATATAACACATTATAATTCAGTGCACAATAACTACACAGCCTCCTTTTATTCCTATGGTTGTCTCTATTGTACAGATATTTCACCTCATTTTCCAAGGTCTTACAACAATTGTCTGACTAAAATCTTAATATATTAGAAAAACAGAGAATGAGAGCAGCACAAAGCATCACATATAGATGAGGAAAACAGGCTATCATGCAACAGTCCATCTTAAATAGTTAGCTCATACGAATCAAGAAGATCATAAAAGAAGTAATATGGATGGCAACATTCCTGCCTTAGGGCTCATGCACGCAACCTGCAAACAAGTCTGCAAAAAACTAATCCGCAAAAAATAAGTATGACGTCCGTGTGCATTTCATATTTTGCGGAACAGAACAGCTGGCCCCTAATATAACAGTCCTATCCCTGTCCGTAATGCGGACAATAATAAGACATGTTCTATTACTTTGCAGAACAGACATACGAAAAGGAATGCACACGGAGTAACTTCAGTTTTATTGCGGACCCATTGAAATGAATGGTTCTGTATACATATACAGAACGGACATGGAAAGAAAATAGGTTAGTGTGCATGAGCCCTTATCCAAATTTTATTGCACCTTCTTGTGAGGCTGAAACATTGCATGGTGTTTGGATGAAATGCTGACTTCCTACTTGCTTCTTTTGTAGTGAGTGATTAAAGACTACTATGGTATTCCCATCAAAGTCACTGATGACACATCGTTAGGATATACCATCAATGTCAGATAAGTGTGGGTCCAACTGAAGTGGAGCACATCGGGCGTGTACTGCATGCTCTTTGTTCACTGTTGTGTGAATTCTGAAACTAGCCATAAAGGTGAATAGAGACCCCACCGCCCCTGCATGGCTGCCTCTTCATTATCCGCTATGGGACTGTTGGAAACAGCAGTCGACTGGTTTCAGAACTCTCATAGCAGAAAAAAAGAGGGTGACTGTGCATGCATGCAGTCTCTCCTGTAACTTTGAGGGGCTCCATCCGGAGATCGGAGTGGATCCCAGCAGTAGGACCTGACAATATGCCCTCAACAGGGTCGGACTGGAGTACCTAGGGCCCACCAGAGGAAATAATTCTTGGGGTCCACCATAAAGAAATATCTGTGTTTGTTATCCCTGTACAGTGACATCACTGTGTGTATTATCCCAGTACTGTGACATCACTGTGTTTATTATCCCTGTACTGTGACATCACTGTGTTTATTATCTCTGTACTGTGACATCACTGTGTTTATTATCTCTGTACTGTGACATCACTGTGTTTATTATCCCTGTACGGTGACATCACTGTGTTTATTATCCCTGTACTGTGACATCACTGTGTTTATTATCCCTGTACAGTGACATCACTGTGTTTAGTATCCCTGTACAGTGACATCGCTGTGTTTGTTATCCCTGTACAGTGACATCACTGTGTTTATTATCTCTGTACTGTGACATCACAGTGTTTATTATCCCTGTACAGTGACATCGCTGTGTTTGTTATCCCTGTACAGTGACATCGCTGTGTGTATTAACCCAGTGCAGGAAGAGGTAAGTGGTCTGTGTTTGTGTGTTTGTTTTCTATTTTTCAGGGTCGTGAATGCAGAGGACTACGTCGGATTCGGTGGACTACGTCGGACCAGCTTTTTTTTTTTTTTTTTTAATTAAATGGTCAAACAGGGGTCTGGGGGAGTGTTTATTTCAATAAAATGTTTTATACTTGTGTGTGTGTATTTTTTTTTTTACAATACTACAGTTTTAGTAATTACGGCTATCTACAGACGGCCCTGATTACTAATACTGGGCTTAGTGCTTGCCGGTATGGCAGGCCAGCACTAACCCCAACATCTATTACCTCGGCACCCACCGCCACCAGGGGTGCCAGGAAGAGCCGGGTACCCGCAGGACCGGACCTTCTAAATTGAGGGTCTGGCTCTGGGGTGGCTGCAGGCTGGTACCATTAGGCTGGGAAGGGCCAATAACCGTGTCCCTTCCCAGGGTAGTGCCAGGAAAAAAGGGGACCCCACGCCATTTTTTTACAAAAATAATGAAATAATTAAAAAAAAAATGGCGTGGGGTCCCCCACTTTTTTCCTTCGCCAGCCAGATACAACCAGCAGCGGCAGCCTGGCACTACCAGGGTGGGAAGGGACACGGTTATTGGCCCTTCCCAGCCTAATGGTACCAGCCTGAAGCCGCCTCAGAGCCAGACCCTCAATTTAGAAGGTCCGGTCCTGCGGGTACCCGGCTCTTCCCGGAACCCCTGGTGGCGGTGGGTGCCGAGGTAATAGATGTTGGGGTTAGTGCTGGCCTGCCATACCGGCAAGCACTAAGCCCAGTATTAGTAATCAGGGCCGTCTGTAGATAGCCCTAATTACTAAAACTGTAGTATTGTAAAAAAAAAATACACACATACCTCTTCCTGCACTGGGATAATACACACAGCGATGTTACTGTACAGGGATAATAAACACAGTGATGTCACTGTACAGGGATAATAAACACAGTGATGTCACTGTACAGGGATAATAAACACTGTGATGTCACAGTACAGGGATAATAAACACAGTGATGTCACTGTACAGGGATAATAAACACAGTGATGTCACCGTACAGGGATAATAAACACAGTGATGTCACAGTACAGGGATCGGCTTCTCGTGCCCCCATCGGACCTCAGGTCGGCGTCTCGTGCCCCCATCGGACCTCAGGTCGGCGTCTCGTGCCCCCATCGGACCTCAGGTCGGCGTCTCGTGCCCCCATCGGACCTCAGGTCGGCGTCTCGTGCCCCCATCAGACCTCAGGTCGGCGTCTCGTGCCCCCATCAGACCTCAGGTCGGCGTCTCGTGCCCCCATCAGACCTCAGGTCGGCGTCTCGTGCCCCATCAGACCTCAGGTCGGTGTCTTGTGCCTACATCCAGGGGCGTAGCTATAGGGGGTGCAGAGGTAGCAGTCGCTACCGGGCCCAGGAGCCTGAGGAGGCCCAAAGACCCTTGTGCCGCATAAGAAGACACACAGAGCACTAAGAGAAGGGGGGCCCAAGCTGAACTCTTGCACCAGGGCCCATGAGCCTTTAGCTACGCCCCTGCCTACATCAGACCTCAGGTCAGCGTCTTGTGCCCTATTAGACCTCAGATCAGGGTCTCCCCCCCCCCTCAGACCTCAGATCAGCCCACCCAGCCACTTAAAAAAAGCATACTTACCTGCCCTGCCGTGCTGCCGCTGCCATCAGGTTCCACGCTCCACTGTCTTCCCTGCCGGCGCGCACTATGACCTGACGCTGCGTCAGGTCATAGTGCGTGCCGGAAGGGAAGACAGTGGAGCAGTGCCGGCTCCAGGTACATGTGGGCCCTTGGGCGATTGAGCCTAAGTGGGCCCCCTTGTGGAATTTTGCACAACACATGAGGCAACAAAAACTGCATGTATTATTTATGGTGCCACATACAATAAACAGAACACGCTACAGAGTGGTGGATATATGTGAATCAATCCTTATGCCTGCCTCTCATTATTGATTACCACAGGACTGTACTGGTAGAGAGTATGGCAGAGAACTACAAGGCTCAGCATGTCCAGCCTGCCATTACTGATTTCCAGAGGACTGTACTGATGGATAGCATAGTAGAGAAGTTCTCTGCTATACTATGCGTCAGTACAGTCCTCTGGTAATCAATAATGACAGCCGGGACATACTGAGCCTTGTAGTTCTTCGCTATACTATCTACCAGTACTGTCCTCTGGTAATTAATAAGGATACATGCTGGACATGCTGAGCCTTGTAGTTACTCAGCATGTCCAGCCTCTGCAGCCTGTCATTATTGATTAGTACTGGGACAGTACTGGGAAGGAGTATAAGGGCAGAGAACTAGGGCGAAGACAGAACTACAAGTCTGTGTCTAAAACAAGTTAGTTACTCACACTTCCTTCCCTCACAGCTCAGCTCCGCGCCACGCACACTGCTAAGCCCTGCCCCATCATGTGACTGGTCACTTGATCATAATAAAACTCCTGGTTTATTCGGCTGCTATGCTTGTCTTCTGCTGATAAGCTCCGCCTCCGCTGTGATCCATCCTCCTCCTGTTCGGTATGTTATCTGTCTGTCTGTGCCATGTAAATTACTGCTGATCACACTGTATTCACGGACGCTCCGCAGGCCTGGAGATCCTGTGCAGTGACATCATGCACGGGTAACGCAGCGGCAGTATGCCAAGGCCAGGTGATGTTTAAAGGGACCGCGGCCGCTGCAATTTACAAGTGAGGGTGGCCCCCTAAGGAACAGTGGGCCCCGGCACTTGCCCGGGTATGCCGGGTGCTGACGCCGGCCCTGCAGTGGAGCGTGGGTGCCGAGGACAGCGGCAGCGCGGCAGGACAGGTAAGTATGCTTTTTTTAAGTGGCTGGGTGGCTTGGGGCCTACCGGAGGATCCTCCGGTCCTCTGGTGGGCCAGTCCGACACTGGCCCTCAATGTTTGAGATGAGAATACCCCTTTAATATCTCCTTTTCCAATATAATGGTTACATTTGTTTTGGCTATTTCCATCACACAGCAATATAAAGAAAGCCGACAGGATTAACCAACCCTACTTCATGTGGGACATCTTTATGCATATCACATTAATTTTCATTCAGCAAATAAGTGTAGTACCTATTCCTCATCTGCTGTGCAATATTAGATAATTTTCACAGTCATTTTTTAGTTTCATTAAAATTTCCATCGTTTACAAGCTTTAAACTATTTACCACAATAATCTATGTTAATATGATAAAATACAAGCTACAAGGAACTAAAGTGTAAATATAATTTAAAAAAATCTAATAAAAATATGTCTGGCTCACAATAAAGAATAAAAAATAACCACAATAAATGATAAATATATTATAAATATACAGTATAATATATGTTTCATTTATTGTGGTTATTTTTTATTCTTTAATATATTTAGAATTTATTGTGTTTTTTTTTAAATTCTTTATTGTTGATTTTAAGTATTATGGTTCTATATGATTGTAATAAATGAAAGTTTTACTAATTGCATTGTGAGCCGTTAGAATACGGCCAAGCTACGCCCACCCATGGCAGCCAATGGCTACACAGTTTTACTTTGTGTGTCATTGGCTGCCACGGGTGGGTGTGGCTTGTCTGCATGTAGCCAGCTGCACAGCTGGGCTGTACCCTAAGACACTCTGATCATGTGCTCCAGGCTTGGATGAAATGCAAGCCAATTAGTCTTATACAATCACATAAATCTCTACTTTGCTCTGTCATCTTATTGATCTAGCATCCTTCAAATAAAAGTTTGTCACATTTTAGCTACGGTATATTAATAGACATAATTATTATGTTATTTTATTCCTATTATTAACATACTTATATTGGTTTTATTTCGAGGCCACTGTCCTTGAAGATATTTCACCGGTGACATGAGGAGAGCAGCAGACTTTGCATGGTGGCTTAAACAACAGGGTGAAAAAAAATCTCTGCCCTTGAAACAATTCCCCAGCCATGTTCCTCTCATACACTTCAACTTGTTATATATCTAAATGAAATATTCATTGACAGCTGCCGCTCTCTGCCTTCTCCGGTTGAACTAATGTTACTCCTTCTAGGCAACTTTCTGGAAGCAGTATATTCATATTCACAATGTAACAATATAGGACTGCTGATTGCAGTATTAATATTAATGACATATTAATTACTGATGATAGCAAGTGTATAGCAAATGTATTCATTCTTCTTTATGTGAAATTTATGGTTAGGTAGTTATCCTTTAATACTATGCAGTTAATCTTCTTAAAAATGCCGGGCTTCAGCCAAGTTAAATAACTACTACATTAAGTTTCTGTGTATTTTTTAATTTAATTTCATGCATGGAGCTACCTTTAAAAATCTCGACAAGGGAAGTTTGCCAGATAGAAACACTCTTCCTCATATTGCCATAGAAAACTATGGACAGCCACATGTAAAGGATGGCAGTATTATAGATGGTCTCACCACTGCTTCAAATTGGATGCTGGTCTTTGCAGAGCATCTACACTGTAACTAATAGAGGGAAGCCCTGAGAGCAGCTTTTCCCCTATGATGTCCATACGGTACATGGAAATGGGTAGTCCCTTCAGGGGGCTACAATGTATTTTAGGTCTTTAGGACGAAGCATTTTTTTTGTTTTCCATTGTTGCATTCCAAGCGCTGTGTTTTTTTTTTCCCTCAATACGATACAAACTGTGGGTCAATTTTTGTATGCTTTACCACTTTTGTACAAAAGAAATCATATAAAAAATGATCTGGCATATTTTTGATATTTCCTTGATCGGAAGTCGCTTCTCTCAAATCTTTGTTTTATTGCTTTACAGAGATTCATGTCTGTACAGCATTAAAATGTATGAGCACCGGCGAGGCAAATTCGTTATCACCGAAGTCTTGCGGGACTTCAGTGAATAGCTTCAGGATTTGATTTTTCAACTTGAAAACCATTTTAAAACTTGGTTCCAAAGTGAGCTTCGGTACAGAGGTACTAGTTTTAAAATGGTTCAAAAGCTAGCTCATTTGACCTTGCCGGAGCCCAATACTGTGGGGAGATGGATCTCCATAAAGCATTAAAATTAAGTTTTGAGTGAAGAGACTTCGGATCTAAGATCTGAAGCTTACTTTGCTCATCCCTAATTGCCTTATTCTGAGAGCAATAACTTTTTTTTATGTTTTCCTCAAATGATCTGTTTGAAGGCTTATGTAACCGATAGTTTTCATTGGTACCATCATGAGGTATTACTAATATCACTTAATATTTTCTTCTTTGGAGAAGGGATGAACAGAAGGCATGAATTCTGGAATTTTTTTTACGGTGTTCATCATGCAGTATAATTATCATGCTACGTTTATATTGTACCAAAATGGATGGGGAGCAAAGGAATACTGTGGGTGACTGGGGCTCTGTGCAGGAGCTAGGCCTTATCTCTCACTCTACTATAGCTAAAAAATTGACATGTAGTGAAAATTACAATAGTTTTGTCTTATATTCCATTTCTTTAGTTACATATTAAACCAGCTTTCCCCCTTCTTGTTGCTCTTTTATCATTCAAGGTTAAATGCTGGCATTTTCACATGAGGCCTACGTTATCTAAAATATTACAGAGCTTAAAATAAAAAAAAAACAGATGTCTCATTAAAATTATCTTGTGAAGCTTTAGTCAGTGAAGATTTATACCAAAGTTTGAAATTAGCTAAATTTTTGCTAATGTACATCTGCGGGATTTAAGGAAAAATCTAATTTTATCATGGTGATCAGTATATGAGTGGTCTTTTCATATTTATACTTGGCGTACTTAGCTCCTATTGTCCCATTTATACAGGGACACTCACATATAGCATTGATACAGTGCAGGTAGACATGTGACACTTTTGGATATCTACTATGAAGCAAGAGATGAATACATGTTAGATGTTCAGACCAGCACAATAGACTATTTTATGAGCATTAAGGAGATTCTTTGGTGATGACCTTCAGCCTCAGTTGAATAGATCTAGGATGAATGTGTCACACAGTCACACATACATATAAGAGGGGGTTCTCATTGGCGGAATTCCGTTATAGGTTCCGTTATAACAGAATTGCAGGTGTTATTGACCATGTCATTGCATTGCCTGAGACCTGGCGCTGAGTCCGGTGATGTCATTGCAACCTCCTGCACTAGTCTACTGCCTTACAGACTTCAGGTCCATGCTGAATGGTGCGGCCATAGGCTCCCATTCCCCAGTATAAGCTGACACTTCTTCAGAGGCAGGTTGGCTGCCATGTCAGGTGAGACGCTCATCTTTCCTCATGGCATATGTATCCCTATATGTGCAGGATGGACTAAGGCATTGATCCTAAGGAAACCCAGTTTTTTCCACATAACTCCCACAAAAACTTTACTGAAAAATTCATGGCCCTTGTGATAATGGACCACTTTAGAGTTAACACCCATTCCAGAAGAAATTTTATGTATCCAGCGGTTTTTGTGATTTGGTTTTGTCATAGTAAGTAATCAAAAATTATTTCTTCCTCAAAATTGTGTGGTTTATTTTTTTTTTATTTATTAAATGGTAGTATAGCTCAGTTGGGTTTAGAATTGGAATTACTATTGTTTTTGGAATTTTGCAGGTATGACTGTATTGTTTTATATTCATTTAAAAATCTTGAATTCCTCCACCCTTTTAGTTGTTCAGTTTAAGCCACGTGGAAAAACTAAGTTATTTGCCAACATAAGAAAATATGTACAGTGTTCATTGCAATTATTTAATCTGCAAATACAAACATTCATAAGGCTAATAGTGCAAACCTTTAGCAAATATGCTCAGTACATGGAAATACATGGATTGACATTTTGATTTTTGGATGAAAATTAAGCTCTGTAATGAATATTTATTACTAATTACTGTGTGATTTTAATTATGTTTGACACATCCTCTCAATGACACCTAAGACCTCTGAGCCACAAGTGGAAGTCTATCTGGCAGCATACTACTCCCACCTAAAATCAATATGGAATAAATCACAAGAAAACTCAAAGTCAGAAGCACAGGAGGGCCCGTACAAGTATGTAAAGTTTAGAATTTAAAGACCTGAATGTGGGTGGAACTCTTGTTAGGGTGGCGTAGTCCGTGTAGTACACAAGCACAGGAATCAGACAGGTGGCAGCAGGGTCGGACTGGGGTGTTTAGGGCCCACCAGTAAAATTCCCTCTGTAAAGCTCACTCTGGGGGCCCACATGCATATGCTACCTGCCCACACTATCCAGTCTTTTATATGGACATAGGCAATGTACTGCATAGCATCTTAGGCAGCCTATTTATAGGTCTGTCTACTGTGCCATGTGTCACTTGTGCAGGAGGTGGGGGACTAGAGGCCTACCTAGCTCAGGGGCCCACCGGGGGATTCACCTGTTCCCCTGTGGGCCAGTCCAAGCCTGGGTAGCAGATTTTACATAACTTTACTTCAGCAATTAGAAGGATAAGTCTGGGTTGTACAGTGACACATTATCTGTCTCTGCAGATCTCCACACAAGTCTCCCTTCAGCTCCCAAAAGTCACATCTCAGTGATAACAGTCTTAGCCGCTCTCCAGTAGCTGTGTTTAACCATGGTCTCAGTCTCCTCAGCTCTCTCTGGTGCTCTTCTTGATGACTTTCCTCTCTTCAGATTTTCCAGGCTCTTCCATCACAACTCTCCCTAACAGGTCCTCACAGCTCTCTCAGTCAGCTCTTCTTTCTGGTCCTTTCTACTATGTCTGACACACCGGCTATCTGATCATACTCAGTTTTGTCACATATCTAACATGTATATATACATTTGCGCATCCTGTGTTGCTTTGTAACCAAAATATTGCCACCATGTATTTAGATGACAGCATGACACTCACAGTCAAGGTGGTCCAGCAGTGCCAGACCTCCCTGACTGCTTCCTTAATGATCCGGCAGAACACTCATACAGCGCTCTGCTGGATCAGTGAGAGGTGCACCTCTGCACACTTCTCTGTCTTCCTGTTTTACACCAATCTGTATGTATGTATCAGTGTAGGCAGAAGGGTGCACAATCTTGAAAAGGAAGATAGCCATCTCCATGCTGAAAGGTCCTAATATACAGTGAAAGGAGATAAAAACTCTGATCACTGGAATATAAAGGACTTTGAGGATGTCGTGAGTGGAGGTGCCAGAGCCAGGAATACTATGGTGTAAGTGTAGAGAAATGTGATCTTTTTAATAAAGTTAATAGTGTGTTTGTGTGTGTGATGTATATGTAGCAAAAGTGTGTTTGTTAGATGTGTATGTCAATGTTTCTTAGGTGTGTTTGTTAGGTGTATCAATGTTTGTCATTGACAGTATGCTGTGCTTTGTGTGTCTATATGTCAGCTGTGCTTTGTGTGTGCGTTTGTCATGTGATATATGCAGCTGTTCTGTGTGTGTATGTTAGTTGTGTAGCAGTGCTGTGTTGGTCAGGTGTGTATGCAGCAGTGTTGTGTGTGTAAGTTATTGATCTTGACCCCATTCACTTCATTAATTCACCAGGGAAGGTTTAATAAATAGAAAATATTTCTAATTTTCTGTTGTCTAAACCTGGGCAATGCATCTTTTAGTCCAGGCAATGTATGTGGGCCAATAGAGGGGGATTTGACACCTAATTGATTATTCTGTAGTGGACACTGTGGCCCGCACTTACCAGCTGGGGAGGTGGGGGTTGAGGGAGAATGATACTGCACCACCCACTCACCAGTGTAGCAGAGAGTGGCACAGTCAGCGCCAATATCAAAGCAGGAATGCACAGTGTAATGTGGGTGGTACCAACCTGGGGGGAGGGGGGGAGGGAAGGAAGCCATATCATCCAAACTCTCTCCACTGTGCCATGCACTCAGCAGTGTAGTGGAGAGTGGCTCCTGCTACACTAACTTGCGCATTTGATTCCTGCTTCACCTGTGGCCGGCTGTTCCTGCTTCATTCAGCACCCACATCGAAACGCTGTACAGGAATGTACAACGTAATGTAGGAGCTAGCCAGCACAAGAAGGTTCATGCTTAGTTACTCCTATGCCGAGCAGTTCCTGCTGCCCAAGGGGAGGGAGAGGGAGGGGGGATTCCACCAGTGTCTACAAAAGTAGGCCAGTGGAGCAACACACAAAGGACCTCCACATTGGTTTGTCCTGGGTATTTTGTGTATTGGAAAAGCTGATGCCTTTGCATTAGAACTATTATTCCTAATTCTACTAAGTAATTTTCGTAATACACACTATGGGGATCATTTATTAAGACCAGCGTTTTAGACACCGATCTTAATAACCCCTTGTGCTGGCAGTGTATCCACCGATGTTCTGTAGAGGTGCCAGCCTCTATATAACTTCGGCACGTCCACCGCTGGTCTAAATGTAAGCCAGCTTCCTTGTTACACATTGCCCCACAAAAAATGATCCCTCACGCAGCTTCATAGACGTAACTATAAAGACGTTATGGGAGGTCATTAGAAGGTTCAAGTAGCAAGTTCTTCTACTTCTATGTAACAGAAAAATAAAAAAGTTATGGCTCCTGGAAGGAGCAAAAAGAGAAAATGCTAATATGGAAAGGGGTTAATATTAATCTCACATACATCATAAAAAAACAACTACATTACTGTCACTAGAAATCAGTGGGGAGTCAGAGGCTCGGAGAGATGAGGTGATTCAGCCTCTCATGGGGTTTGTTTTCCACCAGTCAGTCTCATTTTGCCAGACTCCTGACTTCAGTAGTAGTTCGTGTTAATAGTTCCATTGTGTTGCTTAGAAACCTATTCTGACACTCACACGCTCTAACATTTTCTTGTGCAGGTTAACAAAATATTACATTTGTATAAGAGGATTTTGTGTAGATGGACTGCAAGGTCAGATCTGTGCAAAGAGCTTCTAATTTACATGTAGTAACTGTAGCAGTGATGCAGTTTACATTTATTCACAAAAAATGCAATTCAAAGGGCTTTTCCTTAGAATAGGTCATCAATATTAGGTCATGTACCCCCTGGAAACCTGAAACCCCCACCGGTCAGCTGTTTTTGGCAGCCACCTGCATCAAAAACAATATGCTGGATGGAACCAGAAGCAGAAGGTTCCATTCACTATGTACTTTCCGACACCCTCATACTTGCAGCTCAGCTACGATTAACTTGCATGTAGTACCTACACATGGCCACAACATGGTGGACGGAACCTTGTGCTTTCAGTTCCACCAACTATACAGTTATTGCTGACTTGTGAGGTTGCTGGGTATCAGGACCTCACCAATCTGATCCTGATGATAAGTCTTCAATATCTAAGTACTGGAAAACCATGTTAGAACTGAGCATTCAGTGATATATTTGATGCTCAATGAGGGAAATTTCTCTGTGACATCCATATGTCCTAATAAGGAATATGGACAAGGCTTATCTTCTGGGTTGGATTGGCCATAGACCTGACAGGGAAATTTCCCGGTGGGCCAACATGCAGGGGGCCGCCTGGGCCGTCCTCATGGACGGCCGGTGGAAGTTTTTGGGGATGTATTTTGTGCTGCTGGCAGTATTTTGTCATGGACTGTGGTATTTGGCTCTGTTGGGGTGGTATAATGTGCCACAATATGGTATTGCTGGCACTGCCTTCCATCAATTTGGACCCGACTACAAAACGGGGCCACAGTCACGGACATTCCTATGACAGATAACAGGAGGTCTGTCAGATTGGCAACACGTGGTATAATCTAACATGTTTTCCCTTTTTGTTGTATTTACCACACCCTTTTCCCTCAGGTGTTCCTGGTGTGGTAATTCTATTTCTCCTATTTATTGCTTCTTCTCCCACTATTCCTTGCGGTTTATAGCTTCAGTTGTTGTTGTGGTGTGCAGTAGTTTGGTTTTCAGCTGAGATCCTGGAGCCTCCATTTCTTCACTGAAAGATAAGTTTCCTTTTCTCTTCTGTGTGTTTTGTTATTAGGCCTTAGGGAGACTCCTGTTCATCCTTCCTTTTGGAGGAACAGGTAGACTCATTCCTGTCATTAGTTCCAGGGTCCTATAGGGTCAGTTCGGTGTTTAGGTTCCTGTGTATGAACTTGCCTACATTTAAGGCCTGTTCATACTGGTATATAGACAGGAATTGAGCCAGGGTTTACTGTAGGAGGTGTCCATCTTGCTTTCTTAGTTTCTAGGCCTAATCTCCTTTCCCTCCTACGCTTGGTTTGGTCCCCCCCCACACCTGCCCGTGACCTTATAAACCGCCAATTACCGTCACTTTGTTGTTTGTATCTGTACAGCCATGGATCCTATGGCTGTACTCGCCGGGCAGCTGCAGGGGCTGTCTTTGGAGGTAGCTGACCTCCGCACGACCGTCATCCAGATTCAGGGACCACAGGCTGTTGGTCTCGGGGGTGGTGGTTGCCAGGCCTGTCTGGAACCTAAAGTCGCTCTCCCAGATAGATTCTCTGGGGAACGTGATAACTTTATTTTGTTCAGGGAGGCGTGCAAATTGTTCTTTAGGTTGCGTCCACGTTCATAATGTAATGAGGAACAGAGAGTTGGTGTGGTGATCTCGTTGCTCAAGGGAGATGCACAGCCATGGGCCTTTTCTCTGCCGACCAGATCGCAGTCTCTCCAGTCGGTGGCTGAATTATTCAATGCTTTGGGGCTTATCTATGATGACCCGGATCGCATCTCCCTGGCCAAGACCAAGTTACGTGACCTTCGTCAGGGTGAGCGGTCTGTTGAGATCTATTGCGCTGAGTTTCAGAGGTGGGCTAAGGATACCGAATGGAATGATCTGGCTCTCCGTAGTCAGTTTTGTCAAGGGTTATCAGAAAGGCTGAAGGACGCTTTGGCCTTTCATGAAACTCCAGTGTCTTTCAAAGCCGCTATGTCTCTTGCTGTACGCATGGATAGACGCCTGAGAGAGAGATATAGGGGCCCCCCCACTCAGGACGTACTATCACATAGTGTATTGTCTTCCTATGACACTTTAGGTGAAGATACTCCTGGGTTGATGTCTGGGGACGAACCCATGCAGTTAGGGGGGGCTTCTCCAGCTTCCACCTTTAAGCATTCTGGTAATAAAAGGGGAGTGTGTTTTTTCTGTGGACAGAAAGGACACTTTATCAACGCATGTCCATGCATTCAGTCTCTAAATGAGAAAAAAAGAAAGGGGGCGTTAAATTCCCATCTCACTCTTGGAGGAGTGGGTGGAGAGACAGAAAATGTGCATTTGTCTTCATCCTGTAGTACCCGTTTTCTCCTGACTGCCAAGGTGGCGCTAGAGTCAAAGGTTGTGAGAATTGAGGTGTTTATTGACAGCGGGGCAGGAGTGAACCTGATTGATGCTCAGTTTGTCCGTATGCATGGATTGTCTCAGAGCGCATTGGAGAAGAAGATTTCTGTGTTTGCTATTGATTCTGCGCCTCTTTCTCAAAAGTGTTTGTCTCAGATGGTGCATAATATCAGATTAAGAGTGGGTGAATTTCATCAGGAACTTATTTCGTGTTTTGTGTTAGAAGGTCTTCCTGCTCCTGTGGTGCTGGGTTTACCATGGTTAAGCAAACACAATCCAACCATTGATTGGCATAATAGACAGATTCTGGATTGGGGTGATTATTGCATTGACAATTGTCTTAATACATCTCTTTCTGCGTTAACCACTAAGACACTTCCCGCTTCTATATCTGATTTCGCTGATGTATTTTCTGAAGGTGGATGTCAGGAATTGTCCTATGAATCTTATCCCCGGAGCAAAATGCCCAAATCTAGGCTGTATAACCTTTCTGGACCTGAGAGAACGGCCATGAAAGAATATATTGCTGAGAATTTGGCTAAAGGACACATAAGACCTTCCAAATCTCCAGTGGCAGCTGAGTTTTTCTTTGTAAAGAAAAAGGACGGAACTCTTAGGCCATGTCTGGATTTCCGTGAACTCAATCGGATTACTGTCCGTGATCCTTACCCCTTCCTTTGATTCCCGATTTGTTTAACCAGATTGTTGATGCCAAGGTGTTCTCCAAGTTGGACTTAAGGGGAGCATATAATCTGGTCAGGATCAAGGAAGAGGATGAATGGAAGATGGCTTTTAACACTCCTGAGGGCCACTTTGAGAACCTGGTCATGCCTTTTGGGTTGACCAATGCTCCTGCGGTCTTCCAGCATTTTGTTAATGACATTTTTCATCACCTTGTAGGGAGGTTTGTAGTCGTGTATTTGGATGACATACTAATCTATTCTCCAGATATGGTGACACATCAGGATCACGTTTGACAGATGTTGCAGATCTTAAGAGATAACACATTGTATGCAAAATTAGAGAAATGTGTTTTTGCTGTACAAGAGGTGCAATTCTTAGGATACCCGCTGTCATCTTCAGGTTTTCGAATGGATTCAGAGAAAGTCCGTGCTGTATAGGACTGGGATCGACCTGAAAATTTGAATGCTCTTATGCGGTTTTTGGGGTTCACCAACTATTACCGAAAGTTTATTAAGAACTATTCGACAATAGTTAAACCCTTAACTGACATGACTAGGAAAGGGACGGATGTCTCAGTGTGGTCTGAAGCAGCAGTGCAAGCCTTTTCCGTTGTGAAGGAGTGCTTCTCTTCTGCCCCTATTTTGGTGCAGCCAGATGTGTCACAACCTTTCATTGTGGAGGTTGACGTATCCGAGGTAGGGGTAGGAGCAGTTTTGTCACAAGGTCCATCACCAGGTAAATGGCGCCCATGTGCCTTTTTCTCGAAAACACTCTCTGCTGCGGAGAGAAATTACGATGTGGGTAACAGAGAGTTACTACCCATTAAGTTGGCTTTTGAGGAATGGCATCATTGGTTGGAAGGGGTGATTCACCCAATCACGGTATTCACAGATCACAAAAACCTGGCTTACCTTGAGTCGGCGAAACGACTTAACCCGAGGCAGGCCAGATGGTCTTTGTTCTTCACCAGATTTAATTTCATTGTCACGTATCGTCCTGGGATTAAGAATGTCAAGGCGGATGCCTTGTCACGTAGTTTTCCCGGAGGTGGTGATTTTGAAGATCCGAGCCCTATATTGTCTGAAGGCGTGGTGATATCTGCTCTTTACCCTGATCTTGAGGCTAAGGTGTTTTAGGCCCAGGGAAACACACCGGAGTCTTGACCCCCTGGGAAATTGTTTGTTCCATCTGAACTGCGTCATAAGGTGTTTGAGGAACATGACTGTATGGTGCTTGTGCGACACCCTGGGAGTAAATCCACTGTCGACCTCATCTCTCGTAGATTCACTTGACTATGGACTTTATCACTGATCTGTCTAATTCGTCTGGAAATACAGTTATTCTGGTGGTTGTAGGCCGATTTAGTAAAATGGCGCACTTTATTGCATTGCTCGGACTCCCTATTGCTAAACCCTTGCACAAGTGTTTGTTGACAACATTGTGAAACTTCATGGCATTCCCACTGACGTGGTCTCTGATTGTGGGAGTTTGTGTCCAGATTCTGGAAGGCATTCTGTACTCAGCTCGGGGTACAACTGTCTTTTCCTCTGCTTTTCACCCCCAGACGAATGGACAGACTGAGCGTACTAATCAGAGTCTGGAGACTTACTTGAGATGTTTTGTCTCTGAGAATCAGGAGGAGTGGTCCTTGTTTTTGTCTCTGGCGGAGTTTGCCATAAACAATCGTAGATAGGAGTCCACTGGCAAGTCGCCGTTTTTTGGTGCATATGGTATCCTCTGGTATCCCTGAGGAAGAACGTTTTTCATCATCATTGTCATCTATATGGTGGAAAATTCAAAGTAACTTGTTAAATATGGGCAACAAGTACAAACGTGTGGCTGACAGGAAACGTATGAATGGTCCGGACCTACAGTTAGGGCCAGAAATATTTGGACAGTGACACAAGTTTTGTTATTTTAGCTGTTTACTAAAACATGTTCAGAAATACAATTATATATATAATATGGGCTGAAAGTGCACACTCCTAGCTGCAATATGAGAGTTTCCACATCCAAATCGGAGAAAGGGTTTAGGAATCATAGCTCTGTAATGCATAGCCTCCTCTTTTTCAAGGGACCAAAAGTAATTGGACAATGGACTCTAAGGGCTGCAATTAACTCTGAAGGCGTCTCCCTCGTAAACCTGTAATCAATGAAGTAGTTTAAAAGGTCTGGGGTTGATTCCAGGTGTGTGGTTTTGCATTTGGAAGCTGTTGCTGTGACCAGACAACATGCGGTCAAAGGAACTCTCAATTGAGGTGAAGCAGAACATCCTGAGGCTGAAAAAAAAGAAAAAATCCATCAGAGAGATAGCAGACATGCTTGGAGTAGCAAAATCAACAGTCGGGTACATTCTGAGAAAAAAGGAATTGACTGGTGAGCTTGGGAACTCAAAAAGGCCTGGGCGTCCACGGATGACAACAGTGGTGGATGATCGCCGCATACTTTCTTTGGTGAAGAAGAACCCGTTCACAACATCAACTGAAGTCCAGAACACTCTCAGTGAAGTAGGTGTATCTGTCTCTAAGTCAAGAGTACAGAGAAGACTCCATGAAAGTAAATACAAAGGGTTCACATCTAGATGCAAACCATTCATCAATTCCAAAAATAGACAGGCCAGAGTTAAATTTGCTGAAAAACACCTCAAGAAGCCAGCTCAGTTCTGGAAAAGTATTCTATGGACAGATGAGACAAAGATCAACCTGTACCAGAATGATGGGAAGAAAAAAGTTTGGAGAAGTAAGGGAACGGCACATGATCCAAGGCACACCACATCCTCTGTAAAACATGGTGGAGGCAACGTGATGGCATGGGCATGCATGGCTTTCAATGGCACTGGGTCACTTGTGTTTATTGATGACATAACAGCAGACAAGAGTAGCCGGATGAATTCTGAAGTGTACCGGGATATACTTTCAGCCCAGATTCAGCCAAATGCTGCCAAGTTGATCGGACGGCGCTTCATAGTACAGATGGACAATGACCCCAAGCATACAGCCAAAGCTACCCAGGAGTTCATGAGTGCAAAAAAGTGGAACATTCTGCAATGGCCAAGTCAATCACCAGATCTTAACCCAATTGAGCATGCATTTCACTTGCTCAAATCCAGACTTAAGACGGAAAGACCCACAAACAAGCAAGACCTGAAGGCTGTGGCTGTAAAGGCCTGGCAAAGCATTAAGAAGGAGGAAACCCAGCATTTGGTGATGTCCATGGGTTCCAGACTTAAGGCAGTGATTGCCTCCAAAGGATTCGCAACAAAATATTGAAAATAAAAATATTTTGTTTGGGTTATGTTTATTTGTCCAATTACTTTTGAGCTCCTAAAATGTGGAGTGTTTGTAAAGAAATGTGTAAAATTCCTACATTTTCAATCAGATATTTTTGTTCAACCCTTCAAATTAAACGTTACAATCTGCACTTGAATTCTGTTGTAGAGGTTTCATTTCAAATCCAATGTGGTGGCATGCAGAGCCCAACTCGCGAAAATTGTGTCACTGTCCAAATATTTCTGGCCCTAACTGTAAGAGTGGGTGATTCGGTGTGGCTGTCCACAAGAAACATTAAGTTGAAAGTTCCTTCTTGAAAGTTGGGTCCAAGATTTATTGGTCCATATAAGATCACTGCCATTATTAATCCTGTAGCATTACGTCTTGAACTTCCTCAGGCCCTGAAAATTCATAATGTATTTCACAGGTCTTTGTTGAAGAGAGATGTTGAACCTTTGGACCCATCTCCCTTGCCACCCGCGCCTGTCATGGTGGACGGCAGTTTGGAATTCCAGATCGCCAAGATTATTGACTCTCGAGTTCTTCGTAGAACTCTTCAATATCTTGTTCACTGAAGGGTTATGGACCAGAAGAGAGGACGTGGGTATCGGCATCTGACGTGAATGCCAGTCGTTTGGTGAAAGCTTTTCACAGGTCTCATCCGGACAAAGTTGGTCTGGGGTGCCCGAAGCTCACCCGTAGAAGGGGGGGGGTACTGTTATGGACATTTCTATGACAGATAACAGGAGGTCTGTCAGATTGGCAACACGTGGTATAATCTGACATGTTTTCCCTTTTTGTTGTATTTACCACACCCTTTTCCCTCAGGTTTTCCTGGTGTGGTAATTCTATCTTCCCTATTTATTGCTTCTTCTCCCACTATTCCTTGCGGTTTATAGCTTCAGTTGTTGTTGTGGTGTGCAGTAGTTTGGTTTTCAGCTGAGATCCTGGAGCCTCCATTTCTTCACTGAAAGATAAGTTTCTTTTTCTCTTCTGTGTGTTTTGTTATTAGGCCTTAGGGAGACTCCTGTTCGTCCTTCCTTTTGGAGGAACAGGTAGACTCATTCCTGCCATTAGTTCCAGGGTCCTATAGGGTCAGTTCGGTGTTTAGGTTCCTGTGTATGAACTTGCCTACATTTGAGGCCTGTTCATACTGGTAGATAGACAGGAATTGAAACAGGGTTTTCTGTAGGAGGTGTCCAGCTTCCTTCCTTAGTTTCTAGGCCTAATCCCCTTTCCCTCCTACGCTTGGTTTGGTTTTCCCCCCACACCTGCGCGTGACAGCCACTTTCAGTATTTTTTCCAGGGCCGCTTTAAGTTCCCAGTCTGTCCCTGCTTATCTTCATGAAGCAATTCATTTCATGGCACTTTGTCTGCTCCCTAGTAAATTAGTAATAAGTGTCTAGTCCTATTTTATCCACTGTTGCCTGGTCCCTGTTGTCCCATTGGTGGATTTCCCAGTTATTTGTGGCACATATACATTTGTTGAGACCCTAGTGCTGTTTATCTTTCTGCACCTTTGTATGTGAAGAATATTGACGGGCATTTATCAATGATTTTACACCACTATTGTGGCATTGAAAAGTCACAAATTAAGGTGTATTCCATAGCTGTGCCATTATTTGCAACTTTTTGCAAATAATCTGCCTTTTTATAATTTAGGTGTAGAGATGAGCGAATCTATTCGCCGCTTTGTAGATTCGTATAGAATCTTAGAAATTTTCTAATTTCTTTGGATTTGCTTCGTATGATTCGTAAATCTTCGCAAAATTCAACACGGTAACGATACGTGCGATACGTATGAAACGTAAGAAACATACGCATTCTGCATGAGGCGGGACAATGACGATACGCCCATGCCAGAGCGGGAAAGTGAATATACGCCCCCCTCAGAACTGGAAAAAAACAGCCCGGTCCATCGGGATCTGACTGTTTTGCACATATAGGGAGTGAAGACTCCTCCCGCAGTACTCCACCCTCCTCTGAAGTATGAACAAGTTTAGACCAGTGCTGACCTCAGAGCAAGAGGCAAGCATCATGGCTAAAAAACAGCTGCGCCCAAATTGGAACGAAATGTTTTTTGGGGACGAGTTCCTTGAACCACCGCCCGCTCCAGACATCAGGGTGTCACAACTCTGCAAGAGAAACCCAGCTTCAGTGCCTGTGTCTTCCTTACCACCTGCTGAGGTTGCTGTTGCTGAGACTCGTGAGGCGGCTGGAGCGTCTGCTGTGGCTCGTGCGGCGGAGATGGCTGGAGCGTCCACTTCGCCGCCCAGGAGGAGATCCACCCCTTCCATGCACCAGAACCCAATTGTTCCACCATCTGTGACGGCCCATGCACAGACCCTCTGGGACTATAAAACCACAGTGAAGGACTGGGTCATCCAGGAACTCGACCACCCTAGGCCGGAAGATCCTTCATTGGAACGCTGAAAGGAAACTGTGCTTTGGTTTTCCGTTGGGAGAGGGTCTGGCTTCCTGCAGGATGACGAGGATGAAAAGAAATATTTTGTGGGCCGCAGGTCGGTGAAACGGCCGTACCTGCCACAACATCGTCATAGTCTGTACGTGGGGGATCAGGTGGAGTACACCCCCATGGCGTCCCTGAAAGGCCCATTTGCGACCGGGGTTAGCCCCCTTTCAAAGCCTCTGGTGCCTACAACGGAGCCAGTAGTGTTGCTGGATGAACCACGAGGTCCAGGACGCTTGCATTGCCTGCAGGAGTTACCAGATGGCATCCTGTGGTTCAGGGAAAAGCCACAGCCTCAACTGTAGCCTCTGATTCCTGGACTGCCAGCACCACCACCACAGTCCTTACAGCTGGGTCAGCTGACCACATTATCATTCACCTTCCAATCCACGGTGGTCCACCAATACCAACTGCCGTGGAAGATGAAGCCAGCAGCAGCCGGGGAAGCTGGGGCTTCTTTCCTGAATGCAACCTTTCCAGAACCGCTGCAGCCAGAAGTCCTTACACCTGCTGTCCCGGCAGGAGGATCCGGAAAAGCGAAAATGGCTGCAGCGCTCGCCAGCGTCACCACCACCCGGGCCCTGTCAAGTCCAACTTCAGGAAGAATAGGGCACTGGAGTTTCACCACCACAGCGAGCATGGCCTACAAGAGGCAGGAGCGTCCTCTGATGAGCTTCAGCAGCAGCTCGAGCGAGGAGGAATTCAGGTCCCTCATATGAGGAACCCAACTACTGGCAGTGTCAAGGACACTGCAGGAGGACCTATCTGAGTCACACCATAGACTGCACCTGATGGGTGAGATGCTAGTTGGCAGTTGTTTTTGTTTAGTTTGTGTTGCCCCCATTTGACTCTCACCCAGATGGGCATGGCTGTCAGGACTCCCCCCATTCTGCAGAAAATTCCCTGTTGCGCCGAAGTGTGCCTATTTTCCTTTTTACCCCCTTCTCAGGTTATTTGGGAGCCCCCTTGGCAAAAAAGGTTCTCTATGTGCTGCTTTTTAATATAATGTATTGCCCCCGTTTGACTCTCTCCCAGCTGGAGTGGACATGGCTGTCAGTCAGGACTCCCCCCATTCTGCAGAAAGGTCCCAGTTGCGCCTAAGCGCGCCTATTTTCCTTTTTACCCCCTTCTCAGGTTATTTGGGAACCCCCTTTGCAAAAAGGGTTCTCTATTTGCTGCTATTCTCTATTATCCATGTGGATTACACATTACCTGTTCGGATTACAATTTTACCTCACGTGGATTACAATTGAATTTTGGAATATGTGTTCCGGACAGACAGCGTTTTATCATGCCAGCTAGGAGCCATAAGGAAAGACTCAAATGTATATCTGAGCCTTTTATGCTTGCAAATGTGAAATTGATTGCACTAAAATGTTTGCATACTTATGTCTTTGCTGTATTTTAGCTACACTGTTTTTAATGGTTCAGCATGTGTCCTATTATGCACTTATTGTATGGTGTTTTTAGTAAATTATTCACTTATTGATAGCTAGCAGCAGTGAGCACCTTATTTTTCTAGTTCATAAGGACTGCCTCTAAAGATTGTACGCCACGGCCTAGCCTTGTGCGTATGGCGCATTCACCCATCAATAGTACGCTAAGGATTCGTATGCACTTTTGTACGTTAATGCTTACGTATTGCGTAGTTTTAACTACGCTGACTGTACATACGTAATTTGTGCAGGAATGTTTGCAAAAAAACAGGGTTTTTTTAACTTAGATTCGACGAATAAGTTCGTTTAAATACGAATCTTGTCAGAAATTCGGCGAATATTCGGCGAAGCAAATTTTGAATGATTCGCTCATCTCTAATTAGGTGCATCTTGCTCCATATGTGATGAAGACTGTCATATGGGACCAGTCTTGATAAATCTCCCCCATTGTTTCTAGCTTCTGATAACATAGCAATGTAATTTCCTCAGTATACTGCCCCTGGGAGGAGAAGATATTATCTACTAGTATAATAGTAGATGTGGGTCAGGGATAGCAGTATGACAGTATAACAACTCTTGATATTCCATACCAAACAAAGATCATGTCCCCTAGGACATAAACTTCACTTGACACAAAAGCAGTAAATGTCCCCTGCCAATATTATTCAGTCAAGTGAAAATTATGCCCCCCTGACCTCAACCATTTTTTGTCACTCTTAGGCTATAAACAAGGGGTTTTAATTTTAACCCTTTCCTAACCAGCACCATGTACGGAGCTGTGAGAATTCAGTTCCTGGCCTGCGCCATAATAGTACAGCACACTGATCAGGAAGGCTGTATCCACTAGCATCACTGAAAACTCTGCTGCTTGCGGATTAACCCCTTAGATGTCATGCTCAGTGGCGTAGCTATAGGGGTTGCAGTGGTCTCAGTTGTGAACGGGCCCCTAAGCCAGGGGGGCCCCGAGGGCTGCCCCTTGCCACTTGCAGGGCCGCACCGCCAATTAGGCAAGGTGCGGAGCGGCCCTGTGCACAGTTGGGGGGCAACGGCGGTGGCATGGCAGAGGGCAGAGGAGCGCTTCCATTGTGGAAGTGCTCATCTCCATAGTCATCTGTATCGCCATCCTTGGGACGGCAAAACAGATGCCTGTGCTGCGGGGCAGGGGAGGGAGAGGTGTCTCCCCTGCCCATTCGTCTGATAGGCTACAGGCACTAGGCCTGCAGCCTATCAGAGGCCGGCTCAGGCGACGCGATGACATCATCGCGCCGCCTGAGCCGTACAGCGCGGGACACAGGCCGGAAGAGGCCTGCATTGGGCACATGGGGGCACTGGGGGCATTTGCTACTGGCACATGGGGGCACTGGGGGCATTTGTTACTGGCACATGAGGACACTAAGGGGCATTTCTTACTGGCACATGGGGCCACTGGGGGCATTTCTTACTGGCACTTGGGGGCACTGGGGGCATTTCTTACTGGCACTTGGGGTCACTGGGGAGCTTTTTGCACTGGCACATGGGGGCACTGGGGGCATACTGAAGGATCAAAAAGTCGTATGTACCGAAATTGGTGCCAATGAA
Organism: Rhinella marina; assembly: GCA_900303285.1. Classification (NCBI taxonomy): domain Eukaryota; kingdom Metazoa; phylum Chordata; class Amphibia; order Anura; family Bufonidae; genus Rhinella; species Rhinella marina. Next base: position 57,964 of record ONZH01028600.1, read on the forward strand.
AATGTCACCACATCCCACAAAAAAACAGGACCTCACACAAGACCATCACCAGAAGATGGCGACAAAAAAACAGATTTTTTTGCTTTTATTGTGTAAAACTGAACAAAAATAAAAAGAAGACATATTTGGTGTTGCCTGTTTGTAACAACCTGCTGTATAAAAATATCACATTATCTACCATGAACACTGTAATAAATAAATAAATAAATGAAAACTGTGCCAGAACAGACATTTTTAGCTTCCCAAATTTTTTTTAAAAAAACACGCAATGTTTTCAAAAATGCTTCGTGTAAATATTGTAAAGCTTGAAAAAAACCTATATAAAACTGGCATCTCTGTAATCGTACAAAAAGTTGTAAAGGACAGCTCATCCAGTCTTCATCCTCTCCACATCTCCAGGTGCACGGAGCAAATCTAGGGCCAGTCTCCTGCTAAGGCCTCATGCACACAAACCGGTGCGGCCATGCTCGTGCTGCGGGCCGCACACGGTGGGTCCGCAATAAACGGGCACCGGCCGTGTGCAGGCCGCATCACGGATCGCGGACCCATTGACTTCAATGGGTCCGCGATCCGGGAGATGCGGAGCGGAGGCATGGATCGGAACACCACGGAAGCACTACGGTGTGCTTCCGTGGTGTTTCTGGCCATGCCTCCGCACCGCAAAAAAGTAGCGCAAGCACTACTTTTTTGCGGTGCTGACCCTTGGATGTGGATCGCGAACCCCATTCAAGTGAATAGGTCCACGATCCACATGCGGTGGCCTCACGGTCAGTGCCCGTGCATTGCGGACCGCAGTTTGCGGCCCGCAGCACGGGCACGGCCGGCACACATTTCTGTGCATGAGGCCTAAAGTCCAGAAAATAAAGTGCTGAATTCCTGCTTTAGGCCCCTTTAACACGAGCGGGAGACTCGGACGTCTCCTGCAACGTGTGCTGTGTACTGATCTCCCGGCACTGAACGGGGGTTACATAGCATAATACTGATTTATGATGCTATGTAACCCTTACAGTTCTGGAATGTGTTGGATAACGCTGTCAGCTATAATGCTATGCAATGCTATGTTCAGTGCAGGGAGGTCAGTACACAGCACACGTTGTGGGAGACGTCCGAGTCTCCCGCTCGTGTGAAAGGGACCTTAGTCCAGCATAAAACTTCTTTTATGGAAGATAAAAAAAAGTAAAATCATAAGCAAGACCTGCACGTTTCAAGTGGATACGCTACTCTTAATGATGGCATAAAATATTCAGCCATCATACTCCACTTTTATATGGCCTGCATGCCAAAGCCTGCCCAAACAATAGGGAGCATGGCTTATAAATCAAACACATACCAAATGTGATACAATTATACAGCAACAAAATAAATTATTGCAAACAGTATCTGGAATATTTATGTTATTAATAGAAAGCAGTAAGATCTGTTTTTCGATTGAGACTTTTTGGAGAACGTGTTAAATGTTAGGATCCAATATGCTTCTCTTTTCATTAGGATCCTGTTCCAGTCTCCTCCACGTCTGGGTTTGTGTAGTCTTTCCAAAGCTTTTACCTTCAGAGTATCAGTATTGCCTTTGTGATATAAAAATGTAGTTTATTTAACCTGTTTATTGGTTTCCTGATTGGATATGCCATAAAGGTACATCCAAATTCTCTTTCATAGTTGTCGCGTGGTAGATTCAATGCTCTGCAACTGACAAGGTGTGAATTCAATTATATATACCATATGCATGGTGCTGCAGTTAAAAGTTTGTAGTGTTTTAATCTGATTTGCTTTTTGCAACAAATTGGCAAGTTTTGCAACTTAGCACACGACACCTGTAAAAACCTGCAAGACTAAGGCCCCTTTCACACGACAGTATTTTTTGCGGGCTCCGATCCGCATTTTTCACATGAAAAATGCGGACCCAGTAATTTCTATGGGTCCGCAAACTGAGAGCATACGGTGTGCTGTCCGCACCCGTATGCCCGTTCCGTAGCCCCGCAAAAAAGATAGAACCTGTCCTATTCTTGTCCGCAAAACGGACAAGGATAGGCATTTTTACAATGGATCCGCAAAAAAAAACGGATGTCATACGGACGACATTCGTCTTTTTTGCGGATCCGCAATTTGCGGACCGCAAAACACAACGTTCGTGTGTAAGAGGCCTAAGACTGGGTTCACATCACCGTTTAGTTTTTTGTTCTTCTGATCCGTCAGAAGAACAGAACCCCCCCAAAAAAATAACGGATCTTTATTTTGAGCATCAGTTATGATCACTTAGTATCAGTTTGCACTAAAATTAACTGATCTGTCTTTTTTTGAGCATTAGCTATGATCAGTTTGTTTCAGTTCTGTCACCAATCAGTTATTTTTGACGGAAGGAAAAAGTATTTCATGCAGGACTTTTTCTCCTCTCAAAAATAACTGATCTCTGAGGGAAGTGACACAAACAGATCTAAACTATCAAAAATACATATCCTCAGAATAGTTGCTATACATATGCTAGAGCTTGTATAGCAGTGTTATGCAAAATTGATGGGTTAGGCCCCTTTCACACGGGCGAGATTTCCGCGCGGGTGCAATGCGTGATGCGAACGCATTGCACCCGCACTGAATCCTGACCCATTCATTTTAATGGGGCTTTTCACATGAGCGTTTTTTTTCACGCATCACTTCTGCGTTGCGTGAAAAACGCAGCATGTTCTATATTCTGCGTTTTTCACGCAGCCCAGGCTCCATAGAAATGAATGGGGGTGCGTTAAAAACGCAACGCAATGCATTGCATCCGCATGCAATCCGCGCGTTTTTAACGCAACGCATCCGCAACGCATCTGCAACGCATCCGCAACGCATCCTGAACAAATCCGCGACGCTCGTGTGAAAGAGGCCTAAAGGTACTTGACATCACAAGATAGCCATGAAAAATCACCTTCCCATCTCAAACTGACCACAGTATGTATCTACTATCTTTCAAACAGCCTGGTATGTGTTTCACTAATGGCTTTAACTGTGAATCCACCCAAGAGCATAGTGGTTCAAATCAGGGCCGTATTTAGGGTTCATGCTGCCCTAGGCACTCTCTGTGATAACACGGCCCAACCGCCCCCCCCCAACGTGACCAATTCCCCCACGCCCCCAAATAGTAGCATAGTAGCCTCTCCTCAGCCCCCCCCCACACCATAGTAGCCTCCTCCCCCACAGTAGCATAGTAGCCTCTCCTTAGAACCCCCCACCCCATAGTAGCCTCGTTACCCCCACCCCCCATAGTAGCCTCTTCTCACCTCCCCACCTCATAGTAGCCTCTTCTCACCCCCCCACCTCATAGTAGCCTCTCCTCGTTACCCCACCCCCCATAGTAGCCTCCTCCCCCCACAGTAGCATAGTAGTCTCTCCTCAGTAGCCCCCCAACCCCATAGTAGCCTTGTTACCCCACCCCCCATAGTAGCCTCCTCCTGGACTTATTACAGTGACCTATCCTCCCCCCAACCCCCCTGGATACTAAAAATGGTCCTCTGCCAAGCCAATTAACCCCCACCCAACTACCCACCATCCCCATACACCCAACTACCCTCAGTCTGTACCCCCCCCACCTGCCGCTGGTGCACCTAGATTTTCTGATGCCCAAGGCAAAACTTGAAATTGAAACGCCCCCCCATGCCAAATTCTCAACCTAATCCCTTCCCGCCAGTCCTACTGTTAAAGGGGTTGTCCTCTTTTTACTACTAATGACCTATCCTCACTATAGGTCATCAATATCAGATCGGCTGGGGTCCTCCGGCACACTGACGATCAGCTGTTTGAAGAGAGAGCAGAGCTCATATGAGAGCTGCTTTCTCTGCTCTGTTCACCTGCTTGCCATAGAAATTGCAGTGAAGAGCAGTAAACAGAGCAGAGAAAGCAGCGCTCGTAAAAAAAAAAAAAAAAGACAACCCCTTCAAAGACAGACTTGGAAAACATTTTATACAGCACTACAGAGCATACAGGGTCATACAGCGCCACATATGTACCTCTTACATCCAGTGACTTCTCTTCTCTGATGACGTTCTCTTTCCTCTTCTTCTGTCAGACCAGACCGCCATGGTGACTTCTTTCAGCTGTGCCTCGTCTCTGAAGAGTGCAACAAACAGACATCTTACTTTCCTACTTTTCCATCATCCTCTCACCTTCTCCACATCTCGCCCTGTCCGCCCCCCATACTATACTACAGAAACAGCCCCCCTGAAAATACTGGCACCACACAGAAAAACAGTAACCCCCTTACCTTTCAGATCAGATCCCCATATCAAACCCCAGATGAGACCCCCCATCTACAGACCCCCATTAGACCTCCAAACTCCCATATCTGACCATCATTAGGCCTCCAGACCCCAATCAGACTCCAGACCCTCAATCAGACCCCTTCAGGGCCCTAATCAGACCTCCTTCAGACCCCTAATTAGATCCCCAATCATACCCCCCCCCTTCTGGCCCCATATCATACTCTTGTGGCCCCCATATAGAACTCTCCTTCTGGGGCCCATGTCAGACCCCCCCCCGCCCTTCTGGCCCCATGTCAGAACCCCTTTTCTGGCCCCCATTTTAGACCTCCCTTTCTGGTCCCCATTTCTGTCCCAGCATTTCAGATCCCCCCCCCCATTCTGTCCCACCATTTCAGACCCCCCCCATTCTGTCCACCATTTCAGACCCCCCCCATTCTGTCCCCACCATTCAGACCCCCCCATTCTGTCCCACCATTTCAGACCCCCCCATTCTGTCCCACCATTTTCAGACGCCCCCCCCCATTCTGTTCCACCATTTCAGATCCCCCCATTCTATCCCACCATTTCAGACCCCCCCATTCTGTCCCAACATTTCAGATCCCCCCCATTCTGTCCCACCATTTCAGACCCCCCCCATTCTGTCCCACCATTTCAGATCCCCCCCATTCTGTCCCACCATTTCAGATCCCCCCATTCTGTTGCCACTTTTCAGATCCCACCCCATTCTGTCCCACCATTTCAGACCCCCCCATTGTGTCCCCACCATTTTCAGATCCCCCCATTCTGTTGCCACTTTCAGATCCCCCCCATTCTGTCCCACCATTTCAGATCCCCCCCATTTCAGATCCCCCCCATTCTGTTGCCACTTTTCAGATCCCACCCATTCTGTCCCACCATTTCAGACCCCGCCCAATGTGTCCCCACCATTTCAGATCCCCCCCATTCTGTTGCCACTTTTCAGATGCCCCACTCTGTCCAGATCCCTTTTTGGGGCCCCCACTTCAGGACCTCAGATCAGACAAGAAAAAAAAAACAACAACTTACCTCTGGTCCTGGCTGTGTCCCCGCTCTCTCCTCTTCCAGGGGCCCGCGCTGAAGTCACCTGACCTCCTGCAGCGTCAGGTCAGAGGGCGCTCTGTACGTCCTGATGCTGCCGGCAGTCAGGACACAGCAGCGCCGGCAAGCAGGAGGAGGGGTAAATACTGTACATCGCTGAGCGCTAGTATCCCATTATAAGATTTACCACAGCACCCCCGGCCCCCCCCGGGGGAAAAAAAAAAAAGCCAGGATGGTTTTACAATTTATTTATTTATTTTTTTACAAGATCATTACAGATTAACCCGGCGGGGTGCTGCCCCCGCAACCCGCCGCCCTAGGCACCGTGCCCCCGGTGCCTAGTTGGTAATGCGGCCCTGGTTCAAATAAAGAATTAAAGGGTTTGTGTCATATTGGACAATGGGTTTTTGAAGCAACCATGGCACTCAAGAAATTAGTTCAAAACTTGTAGTAGTTTATTTTCCTTATTTCATCCATCCAAAGTCATATACATATGTAGACATGGGCCGTTTCGGTCTTATCCAAGACCTTATTCACGGCTTACATGGCGTCCAGCTTCCTAGTTACATGGAGCATCATCCATGGAAAATAAAGGAAAATAAAATACTACAAGTTTTGAACTAATTTCTTGAGTGCTGTGGTTGCTTCAAAAAGTTTCTGTAAATTATTTACCACTGAGCACCAACATTTACCTAAGGAGTGCCGACCAACTTTGGGTAATATTGGACAATTGGGGCATATCGCTAGGATATGCCCCTGTTGTCTTATAGGTGCAGGTCCCACTGCTGGGACCCGCACCTATATCCAGAACAGAGCCCCGAAAGTGAAGGAGGACACGCTTCGCATGCGCAGCCGCCCTCCATTCATTTTCTATGGGGCCGGCGAAAATAGCCGAGCACTGGCTCGGCTATTTCCGTCGGCTCCATAGAAATGAAAGGGACCTGGGTCCACGCATGCGTGGTATGCTCCCATTCATTTCTATGGGGAGTCGGCTTGGTGGTGGTCGGACCGGAGTCCTCCAGCCACTACCTTGCGGGGCTCCGTTCGGGATATAGGTGCCGGTCCCAGCGGTGGCACCCGCACCTATAAGACAATGGGGGCATATCCTAGCGATATGCCCCCATTGTCCATGATGAGACAACCCCTTTAACACCTGATACAATGGGTCTAAGGCTACTTTCACACTAGCAGCAGCCTTCTTCTGCAGGCTGTTTTATTTCGGTTGCCTCTCAGCATGTTTGCCTTGCTGCGGCTTACCTCTGGCCCGCCCCATTATAGAGAGTAGGGCTGGAGCAGACTTCCGGCGGCACAGTGCCCTAGCGGCAGCACGGATCTGGCAGTCTGTTCCCCCGCCAGAATTATATATGTAACTTTGGTAACCCATATATTATTGCTATCAGGGGATGTTCTACTTAAAATAAATCAGCTGTAACAAAACAAATCCTTCATGCAGAATTTTCAGCAGCCCTTCTTTAAAAGTGGTAGTTGGATCTTCAGATATTTTACAGTAAGTAGTTCCATCTGATAGGATGTTCTGTATCCCTTTGACATAATCTTCTTTGTTGAGGATCACAACAGATCCACCCTTGTCAGCTTCCCTTATAATTATGGATTTGTTGTTTTTTTTAAGTTGGTAAATAGCTTTTCTTTGTGAAGGGGTTAAATTATCTTTGCTAGTGTAATAATTATTGTTGTTTGTTTTGCTGTGTTACAGAAAAAATTGATTAAAAAAATGCAAAAATAAACTGATCAAAATATAACTGATCTCTGACGGAAGTGACACAAACTGATCGTAACTGTTTATAACTCATGCTCAAAATAAGGCCTCTTTCACACGAACGTTGTTTTTGCGGGCTCCGATTTTGCTGGCCCATAGAAATGAATGGGTCCGCATTTTTTATGTGAAAAATGCGGACCCATTCATTTCTATGGGCCAGCAAAAAATGCGGACAGCACACCGTGTGCTGTCCGCATCCGTTGCTCCGTTCCGTAGCCCCCCCCCCAAAAATAGAGCATGTCCTATTCTTGTCCGTATTACGGACAAGAATAGTACTGTTCTATTAGGGGCCAGCTGTTTCGTTCCGCAAAATACGGAATGCACACGGATGCCATCCGTTGTTTTTGCGGACCGCAAAACACAACATTCGTGTGAAAGAGGCCTAAAGGATCCGTTTTTCCACTGTTCTTCTGATGGATCAGAGGAAAAGAAATCTAAACGGTGATGTGAACTCAGCCAGGTTTCACTGGTGGGGGATGGTGAGTTGTAATGAGATGGCGCTACAATACTTCCCAGGGATAATCCTTTTTAGCTATAAATCTGAGTCCTGAATGTAACACATGCCTCATAATTTCATCCTGAATTAATATGGACAGATATTTTTTTATTATATGGACTATCTTATTATACTCTAAAGAGAATCTAGTAGAAAAAAAATAACAGGATTATCAGTTTTTTCGTTGTTAAAATTAAAACATGCAGTTTTATTAAACAACTCCATTCTATTTCTAGTGGCAACTTTGTATTTAGCATTTAGAATAATTCTATCGCTGAAACCTCTCTCCTTGGGTCTAAAGGCTGCTTTGTCACTTTCTTCCTCAAAGTACTGTAAGTGAACTGTAAATTGCAGCAGTTGTCATTCAGGTATTCCACAAAGAGTGGTAAGGCTGCCACATCACCACTCCAAATAATGAGCAGGTCATCAATTAGCGACCGTACCACTCCAAGTGCTGCGGAAATGGTTTCTGAGTGTAAGGGCTCATGCACACGAACGTGTGCTGGCCGTGCCCGTGCTGCGGGCCGCATACGGAGGGTCCGCAATAAACGGGCACCGGCCGTGTGCAGCCTGCATCACGGATCGCGGACCCATTCACTTCAATGGGTCCGCGATCCGTGACATGCGGAGCGGAGGCACGGAGCGGAATACCACGGAAGCACTACGGTATGCTTCCGTGGTGTTTCTGGCCGTGCCGCCGCACCGCAAAAAAGTAGCGCAAGCACTACTTTTTTGCTGTGCGGACACTCGAATGCGGATCGCGGACCCCATTCAAGTGAATAAGTCCGCGATCCGCATGCGGTGGCCTCACGGTCAGTGCCCGTGCATTGCGGACCGCAGTTTGCGGCCCGCAGCACGGGCACGGCCGGCACACGTTCGTGTGCATGAGGCCTAAAAGATGTACATTCCCTCCCACCATGCCATAAACAATATGGCTAAGGTGGGGGAGAAACGAGCTTCCATAAAACAACTACATGTTTGTATATAAAATATAGAATCAAATGAAAAATAATTATGCTGTAACAAAAAATGAGTAACATCCGCAATACATTTTTGTCCTGAGAATAGGTGGTATACATATGCTAGAGCTTGCATCACAGTTTTAGGCTACATTCACACGACTGTTGTTTTCACGGTCTCCGAGCAGCATATTTTGCGGCTCAGATCTAGTCCCCTTTGATTTCTATGGGGCCGCAAAAGATGCAAACAGCACACCGCGTGCTGTCCGCATCCATTGCTCCGTACTGCGGCCCCGCAAAAAGAATAGAACATGTCCTATTCTTGTCTGCAATTGCGGACAAGAATAGGCATTTCTATGATAGCCGCAGCATGTGTGGTCCACAAACTGCAGAACACACATGGGCTGGTATCAGTGTTTTGCAGATCCGCAATATGTGGATCCGTAGAACACCACGGTCGTGTGAATGTAGCCTTATGCATAATTGATAGGTAAAGGGAAAAGATAGCCATGAAAAATTCCCCTCCCATCTCAAACTGGCCACAGTACGTAATACCTCTCTACTATCTTTCAAATATCCTGGTGGTTTCACTAATGGCTTCAAATGTGAATCCACCCAAGAGCATAGTGGTTCAAATAAAGAGTTAGCACCTGATACAATAAGTCTAAACTGTAATTTGGATCATTTAGGTAACTTTGGTAACCCATATATTATTCCTATCAGGGGATGTTCTACTTCAAAAAAATCCTGTTCTTTTTGTGATAGAAGTAAGGGCTCGTTCACATCAGCGTTATGCTTTCCGTTTGTGTTTTCCGTTATAACATGGTTATAACGGAAAATAACGGAAACCATAAGACGGAAGTCAAAACGGAAGCCTTTAGAGGCATTCCGTTTTAATCCGTCATAATAGAAGCCTATGAGAATCATAACGGATCCATTTGGTTCCCGTTATGCAAAACGGAAAACAAAGTCCTGTCGACAGGACTTTGTTTTCCGTTCAGCATAACGGAACTCAGACGGATCCGTTATGATTCTCATAGGCTTCTATTATGACGGATCAAAACGGAAGCCTCTAAAGGCTTCCGTTTTGACTTCCGTCTTATGGTTTCCGTTATTTTCCGTTATAACCATGTTATAACGGAAAACACAAACGGAAAGCATAACGCTGATGTGAACCCACCCTAAGGGGTTGTTCACATATCAGTTATTTGATCAGTTATTTCCATCAGTTATTGTCAGCCAAAACCAGGTGCGGGTCAAAAACACAGAACAGGTGCAGATCTTTTCATTATACCTGATCTCTGTTTAGTGTCCACTCCTGGTTTCGGCTCACATTAACTGATGGAAATAACTGATCAAATAACTGATATGTGAACAACCCCTTACAAAGCAAATCCTTCATCCAGAATTTTCTGCAGTCCTTCTTTAAAAGCGGTAATTGGATCTTGAGATATTTTACAGTAAGTAGTTCCATCTGATAAGATGTTCTATATCCCTTTGACATAATCTTCTTTGTTGAGGATCACAACAGATCCACCCTTGTCAGCTTCCCTGATAATTATTAATTTGTTTTTTGTTTATAAGTTGATAAATAGCTTTTCTTTGGGAAGGGGTTAAATTGTCTTTGTTAGTGTAATAACTATTGTTGTTTGTTTTGCTGTAAACAATTGCTGTGTTACAGAAAAAAAAGGATTAAAATGGAAAATGCAAGAAAATATGAATTTTTTAAAAAAATTCGCGTCCAATTCCTAAAGAGCTGTAGTTTCTCCCCTTCAAATTCACTTCGGAACTGAATTGGTCTGATTTGGGAAATATTCTTGAAAATTTGAAAAATTGCTTCTAAAATTCTAAGCGTTCTAATGTCAAAAATAAAAGTTTACCAACATAATGTATATATATGGTGAATGTTAAGTAACTATCATTATCTGTGTTAAAAGCAGAGAAATTCAATTTTTTTTAAATAGCTAATCTTTCTGTCAATTTTAGATTTTTTAAATTAAAAAAAATGTAAAACATATTGTCCCAAATTTATCATTAACAGTACAATGTGTCACAAGAAAACAATCTCAGAATGGCTTGGATAAGTAAAAGCATTCCAAAGTTATTACTACATAAAATGACACGTCATATTTGAAAAATCGGCCTGGTCAGGAAGATGAAAACTGGCTGCATCCTGAAGGGGTTAATAGTGGCAACTATATATTTATATTTTTTTACAAATCCTGTGATCTGATGACCTGAACTAATTTCAGCCCCCTTTTTCCAAGTCCCCTTTTAAAATTAAAGTAGTAGTATAGTGTCTACCACCCTACTCATGCTCTCTGTTCTGCCAGTGATCTAAGATTAACATCCTCTATAATTCAAACCTGTCATTCCTGTCTTCAAGACTTTTGACAAGCTGCACCTGCGCTCTGGAATGCACTAACCCAGACAATCAGGTTAATTTCCAACTTCCTTAGCTTCAAAAGTGCCTCTTCAGGCTGGCTTATCATGTTGGGAAAACTGATTCTTTCCTGATTACTCCCCCTCCTTCAACCCTTATTTTGAACTGAACATCTTCTTCTGACAGTAATTCCCACGCCCAATGCACTGGCACATGCAGCTTGACCTACACAACTGTTTAGTACATCGGTGGCTGGACCACTTTGTAAAACAATAAACTTTACCTTTTGTATCACCCCCATTCCCTCATAGATTGTAAGCTCTTGTGAATAGGGCCCTTCTCTCCTACTGTTTTAGTGGTTTATTACCCTATTATTCTGTGATGTCTTTTAATTTGTACATGAACCTTCTGATTTATAAAGTGCTGTGGAATATGGTGGTGCTATATAAAGATTATTATCTGATTGGTTGCTATGAACAACTGCTCAACTGTACCGTCCCACCCCACCTAGTAATATGTAGTAAAGTGCACTACCTGCTAAACTGCCAAATTAACATGGATCAACATTTCTTTTAGAATAGGTACCCATAAAAATATACGAGCATGATGGAACTCAGAAACAAACAGACCAGGTCAAATCAAGAGAGACAATCAGAGCCAAAAGCAGAAACCAAGATCAATTTTTACCAAAACCAGGCCAATACCAAGAAGTCACGTCAGGGTCCAAATAGTTAGGCAGATGCAGTCAGGGCCCTTTCACACTATCGTATGCCTTCCGAGACATACGGTCCGTGAATGGGCCATATGTCCCAGAGCAGCATCGATCGTGCGCATGGGAGCGCACAGCATCATTGATTACAATGATGCTGTGCACCTCGGGCCGCCCGCGGTGCTATTGTCCTGCACTCATAAAATCATATTACTATTACGGTGCTATTGTCCCGCACTCATATGATTTTATGAGTGCGGGACAATAGCCCCGCGGGCGGCCCGACGTGCATAGCATCATTGTAATTAATGATGCTTTGCGCTCCCGTGCGCACAATCGATGCTGCTCCGGGACATATTGCCCACTCACGGACCATATGTCTCGGAGGGCATACGGTCGTGTGATAGGGCCATCAGAATACCAGGCAAGAAAACCAAAGCAATTCATAGCAATGCAAAATGCCGAAATGCCGAAGACCTTATTCAAGGGCAAATGTGGCCAGCGGTTTGTCCATTTAAATAAGGCTTTCCTGTGGTCCTCTGAGACCTCCAGGGTCACGTGACCCACTTCACATCATAACGCCAGAGGTGCTGGTCTTTGTAGAGATTGGCAGGCGCTCCTGCATATGGAGCCCCGGCCTGGTAACCATAGGAACTGGACCCCGGCGACGCTGCCTGCTAGAGATCGAGGCCACAGGCATTACAAGGTCATTGCGTTTATCAGTGTGTGATGCTCTAATTATAGGTCGCTGACCCCTTTTGCTCTGTGGTCGAAACTAATGCTCAAAAGAGGCTATTTGTCTTGCTTAAAGTCAAAACCTAGGAGAAAGTTAAACAGGGTTATCTGGTAATTTATATTGATGACTTATCCTCCGGATAGGTCATCAATATCAGATCTGGGTGGGCGGGGAGACACCAGTGACCCCTTCCAATCAGCTGCTTAGGGCCTTGTGATGGCTATCCTCCGGCACTCCAGCTGTGTTAAAACTACAACTCCCAAGATGCCCACTTGCTTGGCTGTTCTCAGAACTCCAGAAGAATGGAGCAGGTTGTAAGTCGTAGTTTCAACACAGCTGGAGTTCCAGAGGTTAGCCATCACTAGGCCATGTGACGTCAACATACATTTTTCACATTGCTTAGTTACAGCTCAGCCGCATTGAAGTGAATGGGGCTGAGCTGCAATACCAAGCACAGCCACTGTATCATGTACCATGCTTGGAAAACTGCCAGCTGCGCTCACCAGAGGTCCGTAAACAGCTGATGATCAAACCCTCGCCGATGTAATAATGATGGCCTATCCTGAGGAAAGGTCATCATTATGTTTACCTGGATAACCCCTTTAAAGTGCCAGGACAGGACTAGAATATATGAAGTGACATTATATCCAGAAATCCATGATAAAAGTTTTTTTTATGGCAATGTCCCTTTAATGATTCAGTGTTTTTTATGAGCATTCTTGATGATTTAGTCACTTATCTCTAGGCTACACCATTTTTACCAGGCTGCTTTGTGACATTTTTCTAGCAAATCTTTTCCTCTAGACTTAAAAAAGAAAGGCAAATATAATTTGTCTTTCACATGCCAATCAAATTCAGTTTTATCATCCTGCCACTATCTCTGCAGCGTGGTACAGAAGAGCACAGACTTGCTGTAAGATAGATGAAGTTCTAAGCAATTCTGCACATTTCATGAGGGGCTGGTGTTTTTTCGGCTGGCATTAGTAATGCTTCAAATGGCTGCAATATTTTATCTATTCATTAATCCAAAACAACTGACACTTTTCACTTCCTTCTCAGTCCTTGCGTGCAGGCATCTATAACAGACCTTTGTGCTGAAGATTTAGTCACTTAGTTCAAAGATAAAATTGAAAACATCCTACATGAAACTTTCTCCCAATTGCCAAGTATCATTAATCCCTTTCTGTCCCACACCACTATATTTGACCCAATAACAGAAGAAGCTTCAACCCTATGCCAGACCTTGCAATGGTTACCCATACTGCATAGAATTCAGTTCTGAAGGCTTCCCTTTTCTTGAGCTACTACCTGCATTAGTGACCTTATTTCCTCACACCTCCTCCAGTCTTTCTAGTCACCTAAAATGTTGACCTCTTTCTCTTTTGGTATCACCCCCCCCCCCCTTCAAATATTCTGTCATAACCACATTACTAAAAATAACATATCTTGACCCATTATACACAACTAACTAGCGACCTGTCTCTAATGTCTTTATCTCGAAAGTTCTGGAACACTGGTCTACATGTGGTCATACACTATATCTCAGTTAACTCTCCCCTTGACCCCTTGCAATCTGTTTTTTGCACTCTACAATGTATAGAAACCGTCCCCAATAAATCTAATGATGATTACCCTCTACTCATTTTTCTGGATCTCTTCTCCCTTTTTTAAAAAGGTAAACCACCTACTCCTACTTATCATGCTTCAATCTATTGGCCTTCAGATCACATTCCTCTCTTGGTTTTCTTCCTTCTTCTCTGACTACTCTTTCAGTGTATTATTTGCTGAATTTATTTTGACTTCTATTCCTCTTGCCGTTGGGTTTCCCCAGGGTTCAGTCCTAGGTCCTCTGTTCTTCTCTACACAGCCCCTATTGAACAGTAGATTTTGTTTTCAACACCATATCTATGCTGATGCCACACAACTATATACCTCATCCGGTGACATGACTCCTGCACTACTACAAAATACCAGTCATTGTCTGTCCACTGTCCCTAACATGTCCTAAAACTGAACTTCTTGAGTTATCTCCACCTATTAACCTACCTAAAGCTAGTTTTACAGATGCTGCAGGCTTGTCCGGCAGAAAGTAGCCTGCCAGAGCTCTCTGGATGCAGCATTGCTGGACAGTACTGGAGTGCTAGCCTACCTCATGAACTATAATGTCCGGACGATTCTCAATATAGATGCCGGGTGGTGGCCGGATCTCCGTAAGACCCTATTATAGTTAATGGAGACAGCGGTCATTCCGGCAGATCCACAGAGCTCAGCCAGAAAAGCCTGCCAGATCTCTTCTTGCATATGTGAAACTAGCCTAAGTCTGATATTTCCATCTCAGTGTGTGGTACTGCCATAATTTTTGGGCAGCAGGAGTCATGTTTGACAGTGATCTTTCCTTAACCCACTAAATTCAGTTGCTTACCCGCGCAAGCTGCTGGTACCTCAAAAACATCTCTAGAATCCGCTCTTTTCATACTGTGGAAAAAAAAGCTCTCATCGTTGCCCTGTTCCATTCTCATCTTGATTTGAAGGGTTTTGGAAACCAAAATCAAGAGTGGATCATAAAAGGAGAGAAAGTATAAATGAAACAGATACAACACTTTCTCGTTATTGAATTCACCCCTGATTTTATCTTCCAAAACTGAATAAGGAAATTTGACTTTGTGACTTTACCCTCACTATTTACTAATCAATTGTAACAGCGGTGGCTGTCAGGGTTGCCAACCTTCCTTTCAAATTTTTCTGGACAACTGAACCAAATTTTACGAACAGCCCAAAATTTTTACGGACATACGCCGCACCCCCTTTTAGAGGACACGCCCCCTTCCACGCCCCAGAATAAAGAGGATTGTTCAGTAGTTAAAAAAAATATGGCATACGGAAAAGAAATCAACAATTTTCAGCTGTTACATCCCTGTCATTCTAGTCCGAGTGCTTTGTTTATATGGCTGCAGTGACACACTGGACTTTCTGGCATCATTGCTGCTGCCATGGAAACAAAGACTGACAGGCATGTAATGGGCAAGTGTGCACATCTGTCACAGTGTTGGTGTTCTGCACACTGATGTGCAGGTGTATGGCATGTGCCCACTGCAGCCAGTTCTCAGCATTAGATCACCGATTGGTGATTGGCTGCAGCAGTAACATACCATAAACCGGCAAGTCCTTGCTGCAGTTTAACAGACCAGAGATGCAGAGAATGGCTCTGAGGACATAGGACATATTTGGATGGACATTACATCCGCCAATACCAAACATACAAGATGATACATCACCACATATCTCTTAAATCCAGTGGCGTCTCCCTGATGTAGATGTTTTCTTTTCTCATCTTCTCTATTTGGCCGACACAGCCATGACGAGTTCTTTCAGCCACATCTTCTCTCTGCATAGTTTGCCACAAAGACACTTTTGATTCCCCACTTTTCTGTTATCCTGCTGCTACCTAAAATACTGTGCCCACTGTGCTCCCCAATGTCCCCAAATACTAATAACAGTGCCATATAGGTAGGACCCCATAGAGTTACAGAGCTTCCCAAAGTCCCACTGATACTAATAATTCTGTCCCAGAGTGCCCTCATTAGTAATAGTGCCCCAACCCTTTAAGCCATGAAGACTGTGGGCACAAAGGTGCAGCCGCCATTTTATTTCCACACAAAATGGCGGCTGCACCAGTTGTGCCCGCAGTTTTCTGTCTTCATGGCTTTAAGGGTTGGGTTTATGTAATTAACCCTCTTAAACCTACCCAACCCTTTAACCACTTCCCGTCCGCCCGTTGACTATAAACGTCAGGGAAGTGGTTATCTATCTCTGAATGGACGTTTCTGAATGTCCATTCAGAGATAGCAGCTGCACACTAATTGTGCAGCTGCACAGTGGGGTACCTGCTGTCAGTGACAGCAGGGTACCCCAAAGAGAAGGCAGGGACCATTCCCAGGGGTCCCTGCCTTCTAGATCGCTGTATACACAGCGCTCAACGAGCGCTGTGTATACAGATCAGGAAGCACTATTGCGCTTCCTGTTCCGACCCGGCGGTCACGTGATCGCTGGGGCCGGGAGAGTGCAGGAGCTGCCGGGTCTCTCATAGACCCGATCAGCCCTGCACTGAGGCTGTACAGCATAGTATTATGCTGTACAGCCTCTCTGGGGATGTATTTCCCCTGTAACTGGGGCTACTATGTCAGCCCCAGTTACAGGAGAAATCAAGTGTAAAAAAATAAAATAAAAAAATAAGTGAAGTTAAATGTCCCCCTGAGGTCTTGTATGACCTTATGGGGGACACAAAGTGTAAAATAAATAAATAAATAAATAAATAGAGTATTATAAAAAAAAATCACATATATATAAAAAAAAATAATTTCCCCCCAAATATTTCATTAAAAAAAGTTACAAATAAAAATAAATAAGATAGACATATTTGGTATCACCGCGTCCAAAACGACCGGCTCTATAAAAATATCACATGATCTACCCCATCAAGTGAACTGCGTAAAAAAAATCTAATAAAAATTATAAAAAAAAAAAAATTATAAAAAATTATATTATAAAAACAGCTTTTTTTGTCGCATCACCTACCAAAAAAACATAATATCAAACAATCAAAAAGTCGTATGCATCCCAAAATGGTAGCAATAAAAACGTCACCTCATCCCTCAAAAAATGAGCCCCCACACAAGATTATAGCCTGAAAAATTAAAAAAAAATGGCTCTTAAAAAATTGCAACACAAAAACATGACTTTTCTTCTAAAAATGCTCTTATTGTGTAAAACGTAAAAAAAAAAAAAAAAATAGACATATTTGGTATTGTTGCGTCTGTAACAACTGACTCTACAAAAATATCACATGATCTACCCCATCAAGTGAACGGTGTAAAAAAAATATAGAAATATAGAAAAATGCCCCTAAACTGCTTTTTTTTTGTTAACCTCCCAAAAATTAGATTAAAAAGTGATCAGAAAGCTGGATGTACCCCAAAATGGTGCCAATAAAAAGCACAGCTTGTCCCGCAAAAAATAAGACCTCATGCAGCTCTGTCCACAAAAAAATGTTAAAGTTATCACTCTTACAAACCATGACAAAAAATTCCATGTTCGAAAATGCAGATGCTGCTCCTCCCCTTCTGAGCCCTGGTGTATCCCCAAATAACAGTTTACGACCACATGTGGGGTGTTTCTGAAAACTGCAGAATCGGGGTAATAAATATTGAGTTTTGTTTTGTTGTTAACCCTTGATGTGTTACAGGAAAAAAATGATTAAAATGGAAAATCTGCAAAAAAAGTGAAATTTTGAAATTTCACATCTATTTTGCTTTAATTCCTGTGGAATACTTAAAGGGATAACAACATTTCTAAAACCAGTTTTGAATAGTTTGAGGGGTGTAGTTTCTAAAATGGGGTCATTTATGGGTGGTTTCTATTGGTCCTTAAAAAAGTTGATTTTGCAAATTTGCAAAAATTGCGTCTAAAATTCTAAACCTTTTACTGTCCTAAAAAAATAAAATGACACTACCAAAGTGATGCCAACATAAAGTAGACATATGGGGAATGTAAATTAAAAAGGATTTTACGGGGCATCACTATCTGTCTTAAAAGCAGAGAGATTGAAATTTAGAAAACAGTGAATTTTTTCAAATTTTTGTTAACTTTTGGATTTTTTTATAAATAAAATTAAAACTTATCGACTCAAATTTGCCATTAACTTGAAGTACAATGTGTCACGAGAAAACAATCTCAGAATCGCTTGGATAAGTAAAAGCGTTCCAAAGTTATTACCACATGAAGTGACACATGTCAGATTTGCAAAATTAGGCCTGGTCAGGAAGGGGGGAAATGGCCCAGAGCTGAAGTGGTTAAGCCATTAAGACAGAAGACTGTGGGCACAAGGTGCAGCCGCTATTTTGTATGGAATGTACAAGCAGACTCCACTCCACCATAAATTGACTATACTCTGCCTGAGCTGACAGCCTCACTCACAACTCACATGTGCAGTACAGGTCAGGTTGATACTGTAGTACCCTTTGACAATTTGCCAGCAGCCAGTCAGAACCAGTGCCACTGCTGCTGCTGCTGGGCTCACTGCCACACAGACGTGTTTCCTGGCCTGCCTGAGAGTCTAAAATGGTCTCCAGGTCCGCCTGCAGTGAGTGCTCGCGCGGGAAGAAGCTGATATTTCATTGGTGGTTAGTGGAACGTGACTGTGGATCTTCCTCCCCCCTCTGCCTCCTCCCTCTTGCTTGTGCTCCACTCGGCACTGCCAGGAGGCTGCCCCAGTGCTGCCCAGCCCCAGGCCCACATAATACAGCTCACCAACCGTTACGTCGCCCCACCCCCCGCACCTTCCGCCCGTCGCACTCGATGCTTGCCTCCTCCTCCTGGAGTGAAGTACTGGCTGCGCCTCCTCCGCCTCGGCTTGCTCCTTTATCCTGCTGCTGCCAGCCCGGCCCCTACAGGTAACTGGGATCCTTGCGCACTGACGGCACGGCGGCCCGCCCTCTTAGAGCGGCAGCGCCGCTGGAACTTCGGTATCTGCACTTTCCGCTACCTCAGCCAATTAGATTTATTCTCAACTCCTACAGTTTGAGGTGCTCAGTAAAAATACATAATTTTAGGGTGGCCTATCATGTCCTTTAATCTTACTATGCTCCATTACTCCCCTCCCCCCACATTATTCTTCAGATCCAGTATCTACTTTCTGTTTATTGGTCAACAATGTCATCATTCATAGAAACTTGTCAGTTCATTGCAGACATGGTGGATATGATGTTTGTATTAATAAACATATTAATTGAACATTGTATGAACTACTTTCTTCACATTACTAATACACTATGAAATCTTTTTTTTCTCTCTTTTTTAAGTTCTACATTTTTTTGCCAGAACATCCCCTTTATATACCCTGAAAGAACTTATCAAAGAAAGGAAATCTCTAGGTATTATGCAGCTAAGTAAATCTATTTCTAATGATAGAATTGCATTTTGTTCAGTGGCCACAAGTTCCAGCCTAGTATCCTTAGAGAACCTCTCTTCGTGCTTTCCAGAGATCTTTCATCTGCTTCTGGCAATTTATTGTTTGCCTCTGATACGCTTCTCAGGCCCTAGTACTTATCTTCTATGCAGCAACAATTTTTTATTCCATAAGAAACATACAGAAGTCCATCCACGGGTATTAAGTAGCTGGCAGCACAATTACAGGGTTGTGCTAAATGAGCTCTGAATAGTAATATTGTATGAATGGAAATAGAGCGAAGCTATGCTTGCTCTGCTATGACTGCAGCTACTTCTGTATAAATAAATGGTGCGATAACCATGGATAGTTACACATACACATATTTGACCTTCTCTTTCCAGAAGACTTATACTCAAGATGCATAGAACACAGTTTGGCATAATGTTTTATCTTGAGCATCACTGCACTGTGCCTTCTAAACAATACTTTGCATATGCAGAAGTAATCTCTTATATGGACACATAATACTGTACAGTAGTGTTGAATGAATCGAACTTCGGATCATGGATCCAGGGTTGATTCGTTCTAACACTTCGTTTTATTGCTGTATGGAGACCTGTCTCAGTACAGCATTAAAATGTATTGCCTTCGTGGAGGCAAAACTCGTTTGACCTGAAGTCGCACAAGACTTTGATGAATTAATTCAGTATTTAGTTTTACATCTTTAAAAAAATTTCAAATTAGCAATCTGAAGTTGGGTTTGGTACCGGCCGGTATTTATACAATACCTTTCTTTCTCCACCACATTAGACTGGATGCTTGGTTTCTGAGATGTTCATGTTATGGACAAGGGAACCACTGTGCTAACTGACCGGTTTGTCATTGGGCTAATCCTGAGGATGTTATCCTGGCGGTTCCCTGGTTTTCACCTTTTAACTATACAGGCAGGGCCGTATTTAGGGTTCATGCTGCCCTAGGCACTCTCTGTGATGACGCCCCCCCCCAACGTGACCCATTCCCCCACGCCCCCAAATAGTAGCATAGTAGCCTCTCCTCAGTCCCCTCCATCCCATAGTAGCCTCCTCCCCCCACAGTAGCATAGTAGCCTCTCCTTAGGACCCCCCACCCCATAGTAGCCTCGTTACCCCCACCCCCATAGTAGCCTCTTCTCACCCCCCCACCTCATAGTAGCCTCTCCTCGTTACCCCACCCCCCATAGTAGCCTCCTCCCCCCACAGTAGCATAGTAGTCTCTCCTCAGTAGCCCCCCAACCCCATAGTAGCCTTGTTACCCCACCCCCCATAGTAGCCTCCTCCTGGACTTATTACAGTGACCTATCCTCCCCCCCAACCCCCTGGATACTAAAATGGTCCTCTGCCAAGCCAATTAACCCCCACCCAACTACCCCACCATCCCCATACACCCAACTACCCTCAGTCTGTACCCCCCCCCCACCTGCCGCTGGTGCACCTAGATTTTCTGATGCCCAAGGCAAAACTTGAAATTGAAACGCCCCCCCATGCCAAATTCTCAACCTAATCCCTTCCCGCCAGTCCTACTGTTAAAGGGGTTGTCCTCTTTTTACTACTAATGACCTATCCTCACTATAGGTCATCAATATCAGATCGGCTGGGGTCCTCCGGCACACTGACGATCAGCTGTTTGAAGAGAGAGCAGAGCTCATATGAGAGCTGCTTTCTCTGCTCTGTTCACCTGCTTGCCATAGAATTTGCAGTGAAGAGCAGTAAACAGAGCAGAGAAAGCAGTGCTCATACAAAAAAAAAAAAAGACAACCCCTTCAAAGACAGACTTGGAAAACATTTCATACAGCACTACAGAGCATACAGGGTCATACAGCGCCACATATGTACCTCTTACATCCAGTGACTTCTCTGATGACGTTTTCTTTCCTCTTCTTCTGTCAGACCAGACCGCCATGGTGACTTCTTTCAGCTGTGCCTCGTCTCTGAAGAGTTCAACAAACAGACATCTTACTTTCCTACTTTTCCATCATCCTCTCACCTTCTCCACATCTCACCCTGTCCGCCCCCCATACTATACTACAGAAACAGCCCCCCTGAAAATACTGGCACCACACAGAAAAACAGTACCCCCCCTTACCTTTCAGATCAGATCCCAATATCAAACCCCAGATGAGACCCCCCATCTCCAGACTCCTATTAGATCTCCAAACTCCCATATCTGACCCTCATTAGACCTCCAAAGCCCCAATCAGCCCCTCATTAGACCCCCAGACCCCCTATCAGATCCTCATTAGACCCCCAGACCCCCTATCAGACCCCCATTAGACCTCCAGACCCCCTATCAGACCCCCATTAGGCCTCCAGACCCCCAATCAGACCCCTCTAGACCCCCAGTCAGACCCTTCAGGCCCCTAATCAGACCTCATTCAGACCCCTAATTAGATCCCCAATCATACCCCCCCCTTCTGGCCCCATATCATACTCTTGTGGCCCCCATATAGAACTCTCCTTCTGGGGCCCATGTCAGACCCCCCTACCTTCTGGCCCCATGTCAGAACCCCTTTTCTGGCCCCCATTTTAGACCCCCCTTTCTGTCCCTCCATTTCAGACCCCGCCCCATTCTGTCCCACCATTTCAGATCCCCCCATTCTGTCCCACCATTTCAGATCCCCCCATTCTGTCCCACCATTTCAGATCCCCCCATTCTGTCCCACCATTTCAGACCCCCCCATTCTGTCCCACCATTTCAGACCCCCCCATTGTGTCCCACCATTTCAGATCCCCCCCATTCTGTCCCACCATTCAGATCCCCCCACCATTCTGTCCCACCATTTCAGACCCCCCCATTCTGTCCCACCACTTCAGATCCCCCCCATTCTGTCCCACCATTTCAGACCCCCCCATTCTGTCCCACCATTTCAGACCCCCCCATTCTGTCCGACCATTTCAGACCCCCCCATTCTGTCCCACCATTTCAGATCCCCCCATTCTGTCCCACCATTTCAGATCCCCCATTCTGTCCCCACCATTTCAGATCCCCCCCATTCTGTCCCACCATTTCAGATCCCCCCATTCTGTCCCACCATTTCAGATCCCCCCATTCTGTCCCACCATTTCAGACCCCCCCATTCTGTCCCCACCATTTCAGACCCCCCATTCTGTCCCCACCTTTTCAGACCCCCCCATTCTGTCCCCACCTTTTCAGATCCCCCCATTCTGTCCCCACCTTTTCAGACCCCCCCATTCTGTCCCCACCTTTTCAGATCCCCCCATTCTGTCCCCACCATTTCAGATCCCCCCCTTTCTGTCCCCACCTTTTCAGACCCCCCCATTCTGTCCCCACCATTTCAGATCCCCCCCCATTCTGTCCCCACCATTTCAGATCCCCCCCATTCTGTCCCCACCATTTCAGATCCCCCCCCATTCTGTCCCCACCATTTCAGATCCCCCCCCATTCTGTCCCCACCTTTTCAGATCCCCCCATTCTGTCCCCACCTTTTCAGATCCCCCCCATTCTGTCCCCACCTTTTCAGATCCCCCCCAATTCTGTCCCCACCTTTTCAGATCCCCCCCATTCTGTCCCCACCTTTTCAGATCCCCCCCATTCTGTCCCCACCTTTTCAGATCCCCCCCCCATTCTGCCCCCACCTTTTAAGATCCCTTTTTGGCCCCCACTTCAGACCTCAGATCAGACAAGAAAAAAAAAAAACTTACCTCCGGTCCTGGCTGTGTCCCCGCTCTCTCCTCTTCCAGGGACCCGCGCTGAAGTCACCTGACCTCCTGCAGCGTCAGGTCAGAGGGCGCTCTGTACGTCCTGACGCTGTAGGCAGTCAGGACACAGCAGCGCCGGCCTCAGGACGAGCAAGCAGGAGGAGGGGTAAGTACTGTACAGCGCTACCAGCACTTCACTCCCTTCACTCCCCCTCCTCCTGCAGGCTAGTGAGCGCTTCCATTATGGAAGCGCTCGCTAGTATTCCCTTTATAAAGGGAAAAGTTTAGCACCGGCATGGTCGCCGATACCCCGCGCCACCCGACAGCAGCACCCTAGCACCCCCCCCCCTGCGGAAATTAAAAAAATATATATATATATACCAGGATGTTTTTTTTTTTAAAATCGTTATATACTCCTGGCAGGTGCCGCCCCTCGCAACCTGCCGCCCTAGGCACCGTGCCCCCGGTGCCTAGTTGCTAATACGGCCCTGTATACAGGGATCTAGTTTTTGCTACGGAGAGCCATGAGGCCATTACCTCTTGGAATAGTCCATTGTAGCTGACACCCAAGGGTCAGAGAATCCAGTACAAAGCACCTAGACACATGTAACTAACACAGACAGAACCAGGAGGAGAAGTGGCTTGCAGAATACATGAATCCAAGACAACACAGACTGAACCACACAAGATCAGGCAAACAGAGTATATAATAATGCATGGAACAGACACAGGGTAATGGCAGATGGAACTAGGTCAGAATTCAGGCACAGACAGAACCTAAACAGATCTAAGCATAAACTGAAGAGACCAGGCAGACAGATATAAGCTCCAACACAGAACACGCAGGCAGAATCTGAACAGACTCAGACAAAATTTGTTGTACAACCAGGGGCAGAACACACAACTCAGAAAATATATAGCAGGGAAAATGAACACATTATTCAAACAGTTGCACACACAGAACCAAGGTTAACTGGAACAGTACTGAACTGAGCTTGTGCAGACGAAACAACGGACATGAAGGATCAATGCTGCCACAGTGGTTTCTTTAATATTACACTTTTATTAGATAGAACTACAATGCGTTTTGGAAAGTAAAGGGTCTCCTTCAGCAAGTAGTATAAGGACACTGGTTTCAAGTCTCTCCTGCAACAAAGGGGAATTTGTGTGGAGAATAAATACTGTGTTGAGAAAGCACTTGAGAAATCTCTTCAAAAAAGAGATTGTATGCTAACTATGAAAAACTATGGGCCCTATGGCTTGAAACCTCAGGGTTAGCTCCCATTGTTTTACTAAGAAGCAGGTCGCTGACTCTATCTGCTTTTGGGATGGGTGATTGTTTAAATACTTATATGGATGATATTGACCTTATCTTTATTCTACTTTGTCTTGCCCTTACGGGTAGGATTTTGTTATGGAGGGTCAAGTGGTATGGTGCTCACAGTAGTTTCTCTGATACACTTGGAGGCTAGTTGTGGGAGCATGCAGTAGAATGTTCTTCTTTCATTTCTTTGATTCCCCATCAATCAGTGTGAGGATAGGAAGGGGGTGGGAGGTTGTTGAGGGGTTTGTCCTCTTGAGGTGGTATTTTCACTATGGATCAAATAGACAGCGGCTCCTCTAGATTGTACTAGGGAAATGGTGCTCTCTCCGCAACGGGACACCCAACCCGTGAAAGGATATAGAATTGTATAGTGATGTGGAGGGCACTCAGATATTTGGAGACACAGGTGTAAACTGTGGTTAGTTCATACTCAATATATTTATTAAAATCATGCATAAAAACACTTGAAAAATAAAAAATAAAATAATAATATCAATATACGAATTAGCACACGAATGCCACAAAACACAACTGAATAGAGGACATTCTTCCTTATTTGGAATAGGTTTGTATAAAGTGCAAGGGGGACGCCACAGCCCTATATGTCGACAATCTAAGGAAGAAGAATACCAATTGGCCATATATATGTTTTTTAAGTGCTTATTGCCACAGGAGGCATTACAAGCATCTACCTTCCAGGACCTGTGTCTCCAAATATCTGAGTGCCCTCCACATCACTATACAATTCGGTATTTTTACTATGCTTGTCCTTTGTTTTTTGACTTTTATCTTTTTTTCTTATTTTGTTTGTTTGCAAAATCAATAAAAACGATCGGATAAAAAATGGTTAGAAGTAGAAGCCTCAACTTTCAGTCTAAGTTGAAGTAAAGAGATGCAGATCCCGAATAGAAAACTTAAAAAAACAAGCTATGTTCTGTGTTGTAGCTTCAAGTTAACATCATGGTTTACAAAATAATTATTACAAGGAAGTAACCTAATCACAGTGAGCAAGATCAGAAGTGGTGCTCATGATATGATGGGGGAGATTTATCAAACAGCAAGCTGCAAGCAAACATTGAATTTATATAGGGACAAACCAATACACAGAATATTGCTACATCTAAATACAGCTCACATGAGCCGGCTACGATTGGGAATGAACTACCCATTTAAATGGCCCCTTAGAAATTAAGGTGAGTTCCCAATGGAACAGATAATTAAAAGGGAAGAAGCAATCCTTCCTGACAATTACCTGCTCGTCAGTGGAGGAGACCTTGGTATGGGGAGAAGCAATCGCTAATGCCATCGCTCTTCCTCTTACACAATCATTGCTGTTTAGATGGAATGATCTGCTGCCAGGAAACAAGGTTTTGGGTGTTGCACCAATGATTCTATTACCCGATGAACAAATGTTTCCCTCGTTCATTGGGTAATAGGCGACACCTTTAGTAACATAGTAACATAGTTTATAAGGTCGAAAAAAGACATTTGTCCATCCAGTTCAGCCTGTTATCCTGCAAGTTGATCCAGAGGAAGGCAAAAAACCTCTGTGAGGTAGAAGCCAATTTTCCCCACTTTAGGGGAAAAAATTATTTCCCGACTCCAATCAGAAAATCAGAATAACTCCCTGGGTCAACGACCCCTCACTAGTAACTATAACCTGTAATATTGTTACACTCCAGAAATACATCCAGGCCCCTCTTGAACTCTTTTAGTGAACTTACCATCACCACCTCCTCAGGCAGAGAGTTCCATAGTCTTACAGCTCTTACCGTAAAAAATCCTCTTCTATGTTTGTGTACAAACCTTATTTCATCAGAGTAACAGTCCTGGGGACTATGATATATACACTGGCAGATTATCGCTAACGAGCGTTTATATGAAAAAATAAGGCTCTGCATGGCACTTCTCTCTCATTTCCTATAGACTGTAATAATCTGACATTTCTCCATCAATGAACTCCCACTCATTGCAGTTACATAAAGCACACACACATTACTACACAGTCTATATGTGTTCCCCAAAAAAGCTGCAATATTTAAAACAAACAAAATATTATTTGGGTTCTATAGACTTACATCTAATTAATGAGAAAACATACGAGACATTCCCTTTATGTAAGCCTTCTTCGACACAAAACTTTTCATGTAGTAAATTGTATACATGCTGCATGGCCCACTTTAAGGTATTGGTTTGTAGAAATATTTACAGCCAACCATATTTCTTTGTATTTTAAAGCTTATATTTAATGGTTCCAGAATCAATACTGGGATATTTTCAAGCACATTAATATTCCTAAAAGGTAGCATGGGAATACTATCACACAGTGTTGTATTCATATTCTTTTCATCCACAATAAAGGAGGAAAAGCAGATAGAGGAATAATGAAGCAAAATTAATTAGTGCAGTGGGAGGACAATAGGTGGTAGGATAGATGAGAACACATTTAACACACAACTGCTCAAGAGAACTCATCAAAATTCACTTCATTTTTAGGAGTTGTATTTTATGAGGACGACACAGTACAATGATGATACTTTTAGATTTTATATATTACATCTATAAAAAACAAAAACGAAGGCAGACTTGAACTACTCAAAAATACATAGCACATGTCTGGCAATTACATACAATTTAAACTTTTCAAGTGCAATCACTTTCCTATGTGGAAGGTTTAAATGCAAAAGGCTACTCATTTTGAGATGCAGTTGCAGGTTAATTAATGCATTCATTCAGCTCTTGCAGTTTGTTAATCGATGGTTAGATATAACCTATGTCATAACCAGCATTGTTTCAAGTATGACATTCATTGCTTTAGAAATGATCTGTCACCTCTCCTGACATTTCTATTTTAGTAGATGCTCGTAGTCTGCATGAAATAGCTATTCTGGAGCATCTTCTTTTCTAACTGTATTTTTGCATTCCTCTGTTATTGCTTTTAGAAATTTCTAAATTGCCAACTGGGTGTTACCGGGTGTGGATGTGTTACTGCACACTCTCACATAGTCTAATCAGTGCTGCCAGTACCCATGTAGGGACGTTCCTCTTGGACAAGAAATAGTGCAACATAGTTATAAGACAAGATGCCCCAGATTTGATAATTTATGGGCGGCATAAATATAATAATATATTTAATATATTAAATATATAAAATATTTAATAAAACATTTTCGTAATGGTGACGGGTCCTCTTTACTATTATTTATACTTTTTGGGTAATTTTCGGGTGATTTTATTATTTTCCATTATAACATGGTTATATCGGAATATAATAGCATTCTTAAGATAGATTCCAAAACAATACGGCCATTTAGGGGTTAAAAAAAAAACCTCACCTCATCCACTTGATCACACTGCAGCAGCTTCTTCTATCTTCACTGAACAGGACCTACTCTACCACGTGGTGACGTCATCACGCATATCGCAGGTCCTGTTCAGTGAAGATAGAAGAAGCTGCTGCAGCAGCGTGATCAAGTAGATGGTGAGGGTTTTTTAACCCCTAAATGGCCATATTGGTTTGCATTCTGTCTTAAGAATGCTATTATATTCCGATATAACCATGTTATAATGGAAAATAAAATGGAAAAGTGAAGTTCGGGTCCCCATTGACTTCAATAGGGTTCGGGGTCAAGTTCGGGTCCCGAACCTGAACTTTGACCTGAAGTTCAGCCAAACCTGGCGAACCTGGACTTCCACTGTTACGTGTATAATATCCATTAATCCTGAATGGTTTACCCGTATGTGGGTGAAAAAATTGTGATCCCTTGATAATGTGGGAACATTGGATACAATGGAGGCATGGAAATCTGCCAGTGTTCCTAGATGTCAAGGTACTTTACTTTAGTTTTTTCAGCAGGCCCCCAATATCTGCCGGTATCAATTTATCACGTAGATTGGGGTTCTTCTTATTACACATTAAAGGGGGAACCTTAAATGATTATCCGATCAAACTGTATATTAATTGGATGGTATTTCTTAACAAATGTCATACATGGGTTTTTATTCCTGGCTTCTGAGGGGGACAATGAATCTTCTCTTGCTTGTGTTAACATTCCTAGTGGATCACCCCTCCTATGGAACATTTCTGTCATTTCCTCCAATCTCCTGTCACATATGGTCTGATCAGATACTATCCGCCTCAGCCTCTGAAACTGAGATTTTTTAATGATGGGGGGATAAAGGGTACTGTTTTTATCTGTTTCTTTCCAAAACAAATCAGTATCCAAGCGGCCTTCTTTCCCTTTGTATATGCAAACACGTTTATGTCATCATTTGAAACACAACATGTATATAAAAATTAGGCTTTTTGCAGATATACTAAAACATGGAAGAGATTTATTGATGACGTGATTTGCATATTGGCAGGGCTGCTGGAATCCCTCCTGGTCTTTTTTTGAAACTATAAATAACATCTGCACTAATATAAAGTTAATAGAGATGAGCGAGTAGTGAAATATTCGAAAGTTCAAAATTCGATTCGAATAGACTGCGAAATTCGACTATTCGACCGAATATCGAATCCCATTAAAGTCTATGGGAAAAAAATGCTCGCCACTTGGAAATCTCAATTCGACCACTTGGAGGTCACCAAGTCCACCCTGAAACCTCAGAAAAGGATGCCAACACTGCTGGAATGCAACTGGGACAGCAGGGGAAGCATGTCTGGGTGCATATAACGCGCCCAAGTCGCACTATTACGCCACTATCACAGCCTCTCAACAATACACTCCAAAGACAATGTAACCTCTCTGTAAAGTGAGACCATACAAGGAAACCTTCTTTCCTCTACATTGCCATGGACCCCAAGCCAAACTAGACAAAAAAGAAGATAAAATTCTGCACCCCTTAAAATCACGTTGCCTATGACAACCACAGATGGCATAGGCAAAGGGGAAAGCAAATAGACCCCACCCCTAATTGTCATTGTGTGTGTGTGTGAGATGTGGTCAGACATGTCTTCTTTAAAATGTAAAAACAACTCAAACACATGCAGAAGCCTTAAAATGCCCAAATTGTTGGCGCTTGAGATGTCAGTGACCCGACCTGGCCCAGTGTCATGTCTAGCAGGTAAAGCAGTGGGGATGTTGAGGGATGCGTAGGACCGCAAAAGGCAGGAAGAGGCCGTGGGCTGGCCAGAGGCTCATGGAGAAGGCAGGCTAGAGCCCGCAGGGCCGCATCTCTTCCCTATAACAGGCCCCCACACAAAGCTCTCCCATCGAGGGCTCTTAGGTCCTTGTTGTGAAAATATATTAATGAGTGCGCAAAGTTAGCTTGAGGTGAGCCCTCGAAAAAATTATATGGAGGCCCAAGAGGTGAGCCCTCGAAAAAATTAAGTGGAGGCCCAAGAGGTGAGCCCTCGAAAAAATTAAGTGGAGGCCAAAGAGGTGAGACCTCTTAAAAATTGTATTAAGGCCCAAGAGGTGAGCCATAATAAAAATTGTTTGTAGGCCCAAGAGGTGAGACCTCTTAAAAATTGTATTAAGGCCCAAGAGGTGAGCCATAATAAAATTGTTTGTAGGCCCAAGAGGTGAGACCTCTTAAAAATTGTATTAAGGCCCAAGAGGTGAGCCATAATAAAAATTGTTTGTAGGCCCAAGAGGTGAGACCTCTTAACAATTGTTTGCAGGCCCAAGAGGTGAGGCATGAGAAAAATTGTTTGTAGGCCCAAGAGGTGAGACCTCTTCAAAATTATGTGGAGGCCAAAGAGGTGAGCCATGATAAAAATTGTTTGCAGGCCCAAGAGGTGAGGCATGAGAAAAATTGTTTGTAGGCCCAAGAGGTGAGACCTCTTAAAAATTATGTGGAGGCCCAAGAGGTGAGACCTCTTAAAAATTATGTGGAGGCCCAAGAGGTGAGACCTCTTAAAAATTATGTGGAGGCCCAAGAGGTGAGACCTCTTAAAAATTATGTGGAGGCCCAAGAGGTGAGACCTCTTAAAAATTATGTGGAGGCCCAAGAGGTGAGACCTCTTAAAAATTATGTGGAGGCCCAAGAGGTGAGACCTCTTAAAAATTATGTGGAGGCCCAAGAGGTGAGACCTCTTAAAAATTATGTGGAGGCCCAAGAGGTGAGACCTCTTAAAAATTATGTGGAGGCCCAAGAGGTGAGACCTCTTAAAAATTATGTGGAGGCCCAAGAGGTGAGACCTCTTAAAAATTATGTGGAGGCCCAAGAGGTGAGACCTCTTAAAAATTATGTGGAGGCCCAAGAGGTGAGACCTCTTAAAAATCATGTGGAGGCCAAAGAGGTGAGACGTCTTAAAAATTGTGTGGAGGCTAAAGAGGTGAGACCTCTTAAAAATTGTTTGTAGGCCCAAGATGTGAGACCTCTTAAAAATTGTTTGTAGGCCCAAGAGGTGAGCCATAAATTTTTTTTTTTTTATGGAGCAAATCTACGGCGGTTAAGGAGGAGGAGGAGGAGGTGGAGGAGGAAATGGCACTTCATACAGATGGCACTTCACTTTTGGCTGCTTTCCACTGTTGGAGAAGCAAAGTCCGGGTCAATCCACTTGCTGTTCATTTTGATTAGCGTCAGCCTGTCGGCACTGTCGGTTGACAGGCGGCTGCGCTTATCGGTTATAATGCCCCCGGCTGCGCTGAACACCCTTTCTGATAGCACGCTGGCGGCAGGGCAGGCAAGCACCTCCAAGGCGTACAGGGACAGTTCCAGCCACGTGTCCAACTTGGAGACCCAGTAAGTGTAGGACGCCGAGGGATCGGGGAGGACAGGGGTACGGTCTGCCAGGTACTCCCGCAACATCCGCCGATACTTGTCCCTCCTGCTGATAGCGGGCCCCGCAGTGATGGAAGTTGCACGAGGGGGTGCCATGAACGTGTCCCACACCTTGGAGAGTGTTCCCCTGGTGGCTGTGGGCCTGATTGATGTTGTGGGACTCTGGGAGACCCTCTCCTCTCTGCCGCCAGTGAGAAAATCTCCATCATGTTCTGCACGAGTTCCCTCTGGTATTCCAGCAATCGATTCGTCCTCTCCTCTACCGGAATAAAAGAGGAGACGTTATCTTTATACCGGGGGTCCAGGAGTGCGAAGACCCAGTACAGTTTGTTCTCCACTATCCGGACAACACGTGTGTCCCGGGAAAAGCAGCCCAGCATGAAGTCAGCCATGTGTGCCAGACTCTGAATAGGCATGACGTCACTGCCCCCACCAGAAGGATCACTTGCCATTTCCTCCTCTTCCTCTTCCGCCTCCTCTCCGCCCCATCCGCGCTGAACCAATGGGACGCACACAGCCTGACTGCTACCCTCGCCGCCAGCATCCTCCTCCTCTTCCACAGCCACCTCCACGTCGTCCTCCTCCTCATCCTCCTCCTCCTGCAACTGCCACCGTGAAGCAGACAAAAGTGTGGTCTGACTGTGTAGCTCCGTTGCGTCTCCTCCTACCCCCGTCTCCTCTGCGTGCAATGCGTTCTCCCTTATTGCGATGAGCGATTCTTTAAGGACGCATAGGAGCGGGATGGTTACGCTCACTATAGCGTCCTCGCTGCTGACCTTCTTGGTGGACTCCTCAAAGATACGCAGTACATCGCATATGTCTGCCATCCATGGCCACTCGTGGTTGGCAAACTGAGGGAGCTGAGTCGGAGGCACGCGTGGATTCATAATCTGCTACTCCATCAATGCTCTCTGCTGCTCACACACCCTGGCCAACATGGAATAGGTGGAATTCCAGCGAGTTGGCAGGTCGCACAACAGCCGATGTTCAGGCAAATGGAGGCGTTGCTGGAGTTTTTTAAAGCTGGCAGCAGCTACAGTTGACTTCCGAAAGTGAGCGCACAAGCGCCGCACTTTCACCAGTAGCTCTGCCAGGTTGGGGTAAGTCTTTAGAAATTTTTGGACTACCAGATTAAAAACGTGGGCCAGGCATGGTACGTGATTGAGTTCGGCAAGCTCCAGAGCCGCCACCAGGTTACAGCCGTTATCGCACACGACCATGCCTGGCCCTAGCTGCAGCGGCGACAGCCACATCTCCGTCTGCTGCAATATGGCGTCCCTCACCTCTGGGGCGCTGTGCTTCCTGTCGCCCAAGCTGATGAGCTTAAGCACCGCCTGCTGACGTCTCCCCGCGCCAGTGCTGCAACGCTTCCAGCTAGCGGCTGAGGGCGATGTTAAGGCAGAGGAGGAGAAGAAGGAGGAGGAAGAGGAGGGGGGTTTATCAGAACCCGTGCTGGCAATCTTGGGCGGGGGTGGTAGGTAGGCCGTCTCTGTTTGCAACCCCGTCCCCGCTTCCACAACATTCACCCAGTGTGCCGTCAAAGAGATGTATCGTCCCTGGCCGCAAGCGCTTGTCCACGAGTCGGTGGTCAAGTGGACCTTTGCGCTGACTGCGTACCTCAGGGCCTGCCTGATGTTACGCGACACGTGCTGGTGCAGGGCGGGGACGGCACTCCGGGAAAAGTAGTGGCGGCTGGGGACGGAATAGAGAGGTGCGGCAGCCGCCATCAGGTCGCGGAAGGCCTGCGTCTCCACAAGCCTAAACGGCAACATCTCCAGGGCCAGCAGTTTGGAGATGTGGCAGTTTAAGGCTTGGGCTTGGGGGTGACTCGAGGCGTACTTCCGCCTGCGGTCGAACGCCTGCGAGATGGACAGTTGATGGGACGAGGAGTGTGAAGGTGCAGGCGAAGATGCGGGGGAAGGGGAGGCTGAAGGAGAAGGCCCCAAAGTAGCCGAGGCAGAGGCAGATGTGGAGGTGTCCTGGCTGGAGGTCTGGACCGCAGTGGCAGCACACAACAAAGGGGAAGAGGCAGTGGCAGGAAGACCTTGCGCAGGTTGTATTGCGTTTGCTCTTTCCCACTCAGCCCAGTGCTTGACTTCCAAGTGACGCCGCATGCCTGAGGTGGTCATATTGCTCTTCTCAGAGCCCCTACTCAGTTTTGAGTGGCAGAGTGTGCAAACCGCGCTCAGTTTGTCATCCGCACAAACATTAAAAAATCTCCACACCACAGAAGTACGAGGCCTCGATGGGGGAGCTTCGCGCGACTGCCTGCTGCCGGGAACAGCTTCGGCCCTGCTGGCTGTGGCCTCACTTCTCTGTCTGGACTGTCCTCTGCCTGTGGACATCCCTCTGCCTGTGGACATCCCTCTGCCTCTGGACATCCCTCTGCCTCTGGACATCCCTCTGCCTCTTGCTGCCTTTTTCGGTGCTGCGCAGACCACCACCTCTCCACTGCTTTCCCCGCTGGACATCACCCCTGGCCAAGTGGGGTCGGTCATTTCGTCATTCACCACCTCCTCTTCCACTTCCTCACTCTGCTCCTCCTCCTGCCCACTGGACATTCCAACAGCCTCCCTTGATGGCAACTGCGTCTCATCATCATCATCGCTCATGATAACAGATTAACAGATGCTGGTTCAGGGTCCACATCAGCAGGAGATGGCGAATACTCAAGTGTTTGGGCATCACTACAAACAAATTCCTCTGCTAGCTCCTGGGATTCTTCCGGCACATCTGAAAAAGGACCCGAAAAGAGCTCCTGGGAGGGGTCAATGGTGGGATGACTCTGTTGGCCAGGTGTGGAGGAAGGAGGGTCAGAGTGAGACTGTGTGGATGACTGGCTGGTGGACAACTGTGTGGAAGCGCTATCGGCTATCCATTGCACCACCTGTTCAACCTGCTCAGGCCTCAACAGCGGTGTAACCCGCCCCCTGCTTAACTGTCCCATAAAGGCAGGGATTCTGGATGAGTGGGATCCTGGCTGACCCTCACCAGCACGCATTGTATCCCCACTGGCTTCAACAAGGCCCCCAACAGCATTTCCGCGCCCCCATCCTCGTCCACGTCCGATTCCGCTAGCCCCCCTCCGCATTTTATTTTCTTTTGGTTACAATATTTTGCCTTCACAGCCGTGTACTAACAGTTCAGACGGTGTGTATTAACACCACGTATATAAAATTATTTTGCATGAGAACGCACAGTACAGGTGCCAATGAAAAGGCCTATTTTTTTTATATTTCTAGGTACACAGCCGTGTACTAACAGTTCAGACGGTGTGTATTAACACCACGTATATAAAATTATTTTGCAAGAGAACGCACAGTACAGGTGCCAAAGAAAAGGCCTATTTTTTTATATTTCTAGGTACACAGCCGTGTACTAACAGTTCAGACGGTGTGTATTAACACCACGTATATAAAATTATTTTGCAAGAGAACGCACAGTACAGGTGCCAATGAAAAGGCCTATTTTTTTTATATTTCTAGGTACACAGCCGTGTACTAACAGTTCAGACGGTGTGTATTAACACCACGTATATAAAATTATTTTGCAAGAGAACGCACAGTACAGGTGCCAAAGAAAAGGCCTATTTTTTTTATATTTCTAGGTACACAGCCGTGTACTAACAGTTCAGACGGTGTGTATTAACACCACGTATATAAAATTATTTTGCAAGAGAACGCACAGTACAGGTGCCAATGAAAAGGCCTATTTTTTTAATATTTCTGGGTACACAGCCGTGTACTAACAGTTCAGACGGTGTGTATTAACACCACGTATATAAAATTATTTTGCAAGAGAACGCACAGTACAGGTGCCAATGAAAAGGCCTATTTTTTTTATATTTCTAGGTACACAGCCTTGTACTAACAGTTCAGACGGTGTGTATTAACACCACGTATATAAAATTATTTTGCAAGAGAACGCACAGTACAGGTGCCAAGAAAAGGCCTATTTTTTAAATATTTCTAGGTACACAGCCGTGTACTAACAGTTCAGACGGTGTGTATTAACACCACGTATATAAAATTATTTTGCAAGAGAACGCACAGTACAGGTGCCAATGAAAAGGCCTATTTTTTTATATTTCTAGGTACACAGCCGTGTACTAACAGTTCAGACGGTGTGTATTAACACCACGTATATAAAATTATTTTGCAAGAGAACGCACAGTACAGGTGCCAAAGAAAAGGCCTATTTTTTTAATATTTCTAGGTACACAGCCGTGTACTAACAGTTCAGACGGTGTGTATTAACACCACGTATATAAAATTATTTTGCAAGAGAACGCACAGTACAGGTGCCAATGAAAAGGCCTATTTTTTTTATATTTCTAGGTACACAGCCGTGTACTAACAGTTCAGACGGTGTGTATTAACACCACGTATATAAAATTATTTTGCAAGAGAACGCACAGTACAGGTGCCAAAGAAAAGGCCTATTTTTTTAAATATTTCTAGGTACACAGCCGTGTACTAACAGTTCAGACGGTGTGTATTAACACCACGTATATAAAATTATTTTGCAAGAGAACGCACAGTACAGGTGCCAAATAAAAGGCCTATTTTTTAAATATTTCTAGGTACACAGCCGTGTACTAACAGTTCAGACGGTGTGTATTAACACCACGTATATAAAATTATTTTGCAAGAGAACGCACAGTACAGGTGCCAATGAAAAGGCCTATTTTTTTAATATTTCTAGGTACACAGCCGTGTACTAACAGTTCAGACGGTGTGTATTAACACCACGTATATAAAATTATTTTGCAAGAGAACGCACAGTACAGGTGCCAAAGAAAAGGCCTATTTTTTTTAATATTTCTAGGTACACAGCCGTGTACTAACAGTTCAGACGGTGTGTATTAACACCACGTATATAAAATTATTTTGCAAGAGAACGCACAGTACAGGTGCCAAAGAAAAGGCCTATTTTTTTAATATTTCTAGGTACACAGCCGTGTACTAACAGTTCAGACGGTGTGTATTAACACCACGTATATAAAATTATTTTGCAAGAGAACGCACAGTACAGGTGCCAAAGAAAAGGCCTATTTTTTTTATATTTCTAGGTACACAGCCGTGTACTAACAGTTCAGACGGTGTGTATTAACACCACGTATATAAAATTATTTTGCAAGAGAACGCACAGTACAGGTGCCAATGAAAAGGCCTATTTTTTTAATATTTCTAGGTACACAGCCGTGTACTAACAGTTCAGACGGTGTGTATTAACACCACGTATATAAAATTATTTTGCAAGAGAACGCACAGTACAGGTGCCAATGAAAAGGCCTATTTTTTTTATATTTCTAGTTACACAGCCGTGTACTAACAGTTCAGACGGTGTGTATTAACACCACGTATATAAAATTATTTTGCAAGAGAACGCACAGTACAGGTGCCAATGAAAAGGCCTATTTTTTTTATATTTCTAGGTACACAGCCGTGTACTAACAGTTCAGACGGTGTGTATTAACACCACGTATATAAAATTATTTTGCAAGAGAACGCACAGTACAGGTGCCAATGAAAAGGCCTATTTTTTTTATATTTCTAGGTACACAGCCGTGTACTAACAGTTCAGACGGTGTGTATTAACACCATGTATATAAAATTATTTTGCAAGAGAACGCACAGTACAGGTGCCAAAGAAAAGGCCCTTTTTTTTATATTTCTAGGTACACAGCCGTGTACTAACATTTCAGACGGTGTGTATTAACACTACATATATAAAATTATTTTGCAAGAGAACGCACAGTACAGGTGCCAAATAAAAGGCCTATTTTTTAATATTTCTAGGTACACAGCCGTGTACTAACAGTTCAGACGGTGTGTATTAACACCACGTATATAAAATTATTTTGCAAGAGAACGCACAGTACAGGTGCCAATGAAAAGGCCTATTTTTTTATATTTCTAGGTACACAGCCGTGTACTAACAGTTCAGACGGTGTGTATTAACACCACGTATATAAAATTATTTTGCAAGAGAACGCACAGTACAGGTGCCAAAGAAAAGGCCTATTTTTTTTATATTTCTAGGTACACAGCCGTGTACTAACAGGTCAGACGGTGGGTATTTACACCTGGTATACAAAAAGGGTATTGCAGGCACACAGAACCCAGAACACTAGAGCCAAATAAACTGTATTTAAAAAAAAAAAAAAAGTACACAGCCGTATACTGCCAGATCAGATGGTGCATATACACACTAGGTATATAACAGGGTTTTGCAGCCAAAAAGAACGCAGAACAGTAGTGCCAAATATAGTTTGGTATGTAGCAGAGCACCTAATACACCACTAATGCCTCTCTCTGTCCCTACTCCAGCAGCTATCCCTGAATACAGCAGCCGTTCTCTGCAGAGTGTATATAGTAGTAAAGCTATCACTGTACTGCACTATAGTAGCCCTGATAAGGGCTTTTAATCACGCTCCTGCCTGTCCAACAGCTAAAACCTATCTCTCCCTTCTCCAGCCTCTGTCCCTGACTAAGTTCACGCAGCATATGCGAACGAGCAGGAAGAGCTGAGTTTTTATGATTCGAGGTCACATGGTTTTTCCAGCCAATGCATGTAGACGCCGTTTTCGCGCTGCCAGCGTGCTCCGCGGGCCTGTCATACCCCCCCTGCATGGTGATTGGTGGAAAAAGAGCGCCAGGGAAGGTGGGAGGGGAAACTAATTCTAAGTGCGCCATCGCCGTTATACTCGATTGAAATCGAGTATGCCGAATAGCGTAGTATTCGATCGAATACCGGCTCGATCGAACACTACTCGCTCATCTCTAAAAGTTAACAATAACTTATGATCAAGAACATGTCAGTTTTCTTGACACTACTGTATACAAAGGGAAATAATGGTAATACTGTCAGCCTTCATTTACAACTGGATCTGCATCTTCAGGATACAGTTAAAAACAATTCCTGAGGATCTGGGAATACAACCGCGATCATTATGCCACTGAGGTTCTATTATCTATAGTTTATGATTTTCATCCTTACTAACCATGTATGTAATGTCTGAATCATATCCTAATCCACTGCGTTTTATAAAAAATATGTTGTAAATAAGTGTTATATTGTATGGTATTCTGGCTTCTAAACAGTGCCACTTAACAGGGTTGTTCCATTACAAACACTCATTCAGTATCCACAGGATAGGGGATAAGTGTCTGATTGGCTATCCCTGGCAGTCCCATACAGTTGCGTGGAGCGGCAGTGCACATACGTGACCGCTGCTCCATTAAAACAGGGTAACTCTTGGCCCCATTCTTGTGATTGGCGGGCAACCTAGCAATTGGGCAGATCAGACAGTTATCCCCCATCTTGTTTAGGTCAAGTTCACATTACGAATCCTGTAAAAAAATAAAAAACTGAGCCTGTTGCATCGGTACTCATGCAGGACTTTTTTTCCAATCTAAAAAATGGATCTCCAATGGAAATGGCTCAAACGGATGACAAGGGGATCTGTTTTTTTTACAGGATACTGTTTTTTCTCTCTCTCTCTCTCTCTCTCTCTCTCTTCTGAGGGATCAGAAGAATGGAAAGCTATACGGTGATGTGAACTCAACGTTATTGGGGGATACGTGTTTGTAATGGGGCAACCCCTTTAAAGCTTTTGTCAAGTTAAATGGGTTGTCTCACTTTATCACATGACATTAATCATGTAGAGAAAGTTATACAAGGCACTTACTAATTTATAGTGATTGTCCATATTGCCTCCTTTGCTGACTGGATTCATTTTTCCATCACATAATACACTGCTTATTTCCAGGGGTTACGGCCCAAACTACAGCGCATATACAAGGTGGCCGAGATGGAAGCTGCTTCGCATGCGTGCCTATACACGCTCACACAGTCCCATCCAGCACTTTATGCTATAGTGTGCATACATGTCCACCGCTGCTGGATTACAAGGTGATCATAACCATGGAAAAGAGCAGTGTATAGTGTGATGGGAAAATAAATCCAGCCTGCAAAGGAGACAATATGGATAATAACAATACATTAGTAAGAGCCTTGTACTAACTTTGTCTACATGATAAATGCCATTTGCTGAAGTGAGACAACCCCTTTAAGTTCACACAAAGAGCAGCCCAGCCTGTTCTATTTACAGTGTTACTAAACACTGCCTACAGTGCACTCGTATTACTTTCACCCCTGTGTCTGAAAACATAGCATGCGCCCACTGTCAGTGACAGCGCTATTATTACAGTGATCAAAGCTGCAATTGTCCTAACATGCTTTGACAAAGGCATTGGATATAACAGTATTCTGTCTGTTTTATTGATGCTCTGGTGATAGTGTAGAAATTCCAAGAAGAATCAAGAAGGCTGGTCTATCCCTGCACATTTACTCTGAGATTTGGCAGACCACTAATAGTTTTAGATTAGACACATGCACACTATGATAACATATAACATTAAAAGCATTTTATTCAGTCTAATAAATCAAAAAGAAGCAAGACACTGAAGACAGAGGGAGGATTCAAGACAAAATGAACTGCTGAACTGGCCTCTAGGAGAGAAAAAGAATCCCAGGGGAAGGGGAAAACATCAGGCAAAATGATTTTAAAATTAAAATGGTTATTATAGTTATTATAGTCTACTCTTTTGAAAGGGTTGCATTTTTTGAATTATTTTAATCTCAATTGTAACAGATTTATGCTACATGGTGTGTTGGTTTCCTGCTGACACTGCTCCCGTGCTCCTAATATTCTTTGTGTCTGCTGCTGTAGCAATGACGTGCCTGACTACTCCATTTCACTGTGAAATATGTACAAATTGCAAACTTATGTCTGTCAGCATGAGCTATAAATTCACAATAAAATTTTTTTTTTACCGCTGAACAGACCAAATTAGCAGCCCAATGAATGTAGAGAAACCACTCCAACAATAACCAAAAAGAAAGCATGTGTTTAATGCTATTTTTTTTTTACTTTGGGTCTGTAGTTCTCCAAACCACAAAGGTTTCAAACAAGGGATGAACAAATTGATTAGTATGAATTGATTTGTCTTATCAACAATTTTTATCTGTGAGGGGCTGTCCCACAGGTGTAGAAGCTCCACCTTGCTGCTTGATTGAAAGGGCTGGACATCTCGGTAGTACCTACCATTCTCGCACCTCTATAGGTGCTACAGCCTCCTTCTAGGTCAGTGACGTCACGTTCATTGGTCACTTGACCTAGGCAGAGATCAGTCCCATTCAAGTGAATGGCACTGAGCTGCAATACCAAGCACAGATGCTATACGATGGATGGCACTGTGCTTGGTGAGCTGTGAGTAGACAGAGCATAACCATCTCTTCAAACATCATTTGGGGAGTTGGACCACCCCCCAACTTGATATTGATGACCTATCCTGAGGATAGATCATCAGTATTAAAAATTGGCCTATTTCAGGCAAATGTAGTATGTGCCCATATTTCTTCTGGAAATGTTGACTGGATCCCAAGTCAGATCTCCCAGACTAAAAACATTAAATGGATGCTCATAGTCCGAGATATAAGACCAGCTGTTAGTTGAGAATATGCGGCAATTTTTACACCCTTATGTGAAATTGGCCTTAAAAAGTGTCCTTATGGCATGTTTGGCTAATAGTCATTGCAATACTGTTGTAATACCCATATTTTCACCCAGGCAGCCCCCCTGATGTTAGCATCGGAGCATTCCATGCTCCAATGTGCTCCCTTGCCCTGCGCTGGATAGCGTGGGACAAGGGCTTTTTTATTTATAATAACACACTACCAGGGCGGATGCTTCCGCCCAGCAGTGTGTTTGGTGACGTCACCAGCTCTGATGGGCCAGCTTTAGTGCAGCCCTAGCCGTTTTACAGGCTAGGGCAGCGCTAAAGCCTGCCCATCAGTGCCAGTGACATCACCGGGGTCACTGCTGGGCGGAAGCGTCCGCCCTGGCAGTGTGTTATCATAAATAAAAAAGCTAGTTCTCCTGAAAAAGCCTTTGCCCTGTGTGGTTCAGCGAGGGGCAAAGGAGAACATCAGAACATGAAATGCTCCGATTCTCATTTTAGGGGGGCTGC
Source organism: Rhinella marina (assembly GCA_900303285.1). Classification (NCBI taxonomy): domain Eukaryota; kingdom Metazoa; phylum Chordata; class Amphibia; order Anura; family Bufonidae; genus Rhinella; species Rhinella marina. The sequence continues at coordinate 99,049 of ONZH01028600.1, forward strand.
CTGGGTGAAAATATGGGTATGTTCAGGTTCAGCTCTGAACCCAGACAACCCCTTTAAAACGTCAAGATATGTTCGCATAAATTTAATGGATAAAAAATGTGCAATGAAGTTACATGTGGATATTTTGCTGATTTTGCTGCAGGTGAAATCTGCAGTTAAAAATCTGCAAAATAAATTGTCATACTGCAAATTTATACTCTACAGTGCATTTTACTTTTTGGAAGGAGTTTTACACAACTTGCAGCTCTGGTATTGTAATATAGGTGTAAATCTAGGTGGAAAACTCACAGTGTATCGGTTTAATTGATATCCAGGTGTGGGCATATATTAAAGATATATTAAATATTTATTATATTAAATAAAAAAAAATATTCTTTGACCTGTAAGAGCTTGTTCACACATCAGTTATTTGTTCAGTTATTTCCATCAGTTATTGTGAGCCAAAACCAGGAGTGGAGGCTACACAGAGATCGGATGTAATGGAAAGATCTGCTCCTGTTCTGTGTTTTTGACCCGCACCTGGCTTTGGCTCACAATAACTGATTGAAATAACTGATCAAATAACTTAAGTGTGAACAAGGCCTAAGAAAGATACATGATGTAAAGTGTATCTAATTACAAATCTAATTACCAGTTACTGTATTTGTGAGTGATAACCTCCCTTCTGATCCTCAGCTATGTCATGTGACCAGCACTCTGATCTCCAACTGACACAGGACAGGAAGTCAGTTACTTCTCTATTTATTCCTATGAGACTGACATGTAGGCTCCCATAGGAATACACAGAGAAACTGGTTTCCCGTCCACACATAAGATGCTGTGTTATTTGTGTTGGTCACATGACACAGCTGAGGATCAGTCACTGGTAAGAAGATTACCTTCACTACAGTTTACATCATATACCTTACTAACAGGCTGGATTTCTATGTAGCAGCTGCAATGCAGGAGAAACTCCGCCACACATTTTTGACTTCTATTAACCTGTAAATTTGTATGGCCAATGCCCGCTGTGTGTGTGCGTGAAGTTTCAACCTGCAAGCAGCAGCTACGGGGAAATCCGACCTAACACTTCACCAGTTGGAGTAGATTCACGCTGTTACAGACTGTTCTTGAAATACCAGCCTGTTTTCTATACTTGCCAATTAATTCACTATTACATTTACGGTACCTGTTAATAAATTTTGCATTTTTAATCATTCAAACTTATAAATTAATGACTTAATTTACATTGGTTGATTTGATTTCAAAATTACGTTATTAGCTCAAAAGCAGTATGAAAGATGTTATATTGAAGAGGCAGGCTTATAGAAGATTACCATCTGCCAATCATTCAGAGCGGCAGCGACAAATTAAAAATCTCATATCGTCTGTTGTAAATTATTCCCTTTTTCTGTTCATATATAGGTATAAAATAATTTAATACTTTTGGCCTTTAAAGTCATTTTTGAGTCAAAAGATTTCATTATCAAATAGCCTAGGATATGTGAAGTAGTGGTGGTTCAAAGCAATCTATTATCTCAATTATCTCAGCAGCCTCATAGCTTTGAATTAAATTACACAGGTCTAAAAATAAAGAACATACAGAAAATGGTGTAAGTGTTCCTTTCCAGCTGTCACATAAGATGGCAAACATTAAAACACATCTCTTCATCACAAATCACATGGAAAAAATTCAACTTCAGCACGTACAGATGTGGCTTATAACAGGTGAAGTGGTTAGGCAGTCATTCCAGTTAAACCAGGAGAAATTAACCCTTTCATGCTGAAAGGTAGTTAAAACCTTCGTGACCAGGCCAAATTTTGGAAATCTGTCGTGTGTCACTTTATGTGGTAATAGTTTTGGAACACTTTTGCTTATCCAAGCCATTCTGAGATTGTTTTCTCGTGACACATTGTACTTCATGACAGTGGTATATTTGAGTCAATATAAATCACCTTTATTTATTAAAAAATCCTAAATTTACAGAAAATTTTGAAAAATTTGTAAGTTTTGAAATTTGAATTTCTCTGCTTTTAAGGGCTCATGCACACGAACGTGTGCCGACCGTGCCCGTGCTGCGGTCCGCAAACTGCGGTCCGCAATACACGGGCACTGACCGTGAGGCCAACGCATGCGGATCGTGGACCCATTCACTTGAATGGGGTCCGCGATCCGCATCCGAGGGTCCGCACCGCAAAAAAGTAGTGCTTGCGCTACTTTTTTGCGGTGCGGAGGCACGGCCAGAAACACCACGGAAGCACACCGTAGTGCTTCCGTGGTGTTCCGATCCGTGCCTCGCTCCGCATCTCCCGGATCGCGGACCCATTGAAGTGACCCATTGAAGCGATTTATTGCAGACCCGCCGTATGCTGCCCGCAGCACGGGCACGGCCGGCACACGTTCATGTGCATGAGCCCTAAGGCAGATAGTGATTCCTCACAAAATAGTTATTACTTTACATTTCCCATGTATCTACTTTATGTTGCCATCATTTTGTAGATGTAATTTTAGTTTTTGGAAACGTTAGAAGGCTTAGAATTTTAGAAGCAATTCTTAAAATTTCTAAGAAATTTTCCAAAACAATTTTTTTAAGGATCAGTTCAGTTCTGAAGTCATTTTGTGGCGCTTACATAATAGAAACCACCAAAATGACCCCATTTTAGAAACTACACCCTCAAGGTTTTCAAAACTGATTTTACAAACTTTGTTAACCCTTTATGTATTCCACAAGATTTAAAGAAAAATGGAGATGACATTTGTAAATTTCACTTTTTTTGGCAGATTTTCCATTTTAATCCATTTTTTCCTGTAACACATCAAGGGTTAATAGCCAAACAAAACTCAAAAACTATTAGGCTCCATTCACACGTCCTGTTTTTCTTTTCTGATTTGATCCTGATCTGGATCCATTAATTTCAATGGGTCCTAAATAGAGATGAGCGAATGTGCTCGGTACGAGCACTGTAGCGCTCGTCTCCACTGCGAAAGAATGCCCACAGGCATTGCGGATCCGTCCTCACCCGACTGAAAGTCAATGGGGACGGATCGGTTTGGTATGACACTCATACCAAACGGATCCGTCCCCACTGACTTTCAGTCGGGTGAGGAGGACGGATCCATTTGGTATGAGTGTCATAACAAACCGATCCGTCCCCATTCACTTACATGCAGTTGAGGACGGATCCGCAATGCCTGCGGGCATTGCGCAGAGGAGCCGAGTGCTACAGTGCTCGAATCAGGAAAGAAAAACAGTGTGAATGGAGCCTTACCCTGATTCTGCGATTTACAGAAACACCCCCACATGTGGTGGTAAACTACTGTATGGGCACACAGCAGGACGCAGAAGAAAAGGTGCGCCAGATGGTTTTTGGAGGGCAAATTTTGATGGACTGGTTTTTAGACACCATGTCCCATTTGAAGCTCCCCTGATGCACCCCTAAAGTAGAAACAATCAAAAAGTGCCTGTATTGGAAACTAAGGGATAAGGTGACAGTGTTATTGATACTATTTTGGGGTACATATGATTTTTTAACGCTTTATATTACGCTTTTTGTTAGGCAAGGTAACCAAGAATGGCTGTTCTGGCACAGTTTTTTTTTTTACAGTGTTCATCTGACAGTTTAGATCATGTGTTATTTTTATAGAGCAGGTTGTTACGGACGCAATTATATCAAATATGTCTATTTTCTTTCTTTGTTTGTTTCAATTTTACATAATAAAGCATTTTTGAAAAAAATTATGTTTTTGTGTCTCCATTTTCTGAAAGCCATATTTTTTTTCATTTTTTTGGTGATTGTCTGACGTAGGGGCTCATTTTTTGCGGGATGAGGTGAAGGTTTGATTGGTGCTAATTTGGGGTACATCCGACTTTTTTGATCACTTTTAATACCTTTTTTTTTGGAAGTTATGTGGAAAAAACTTTAATTCCATCATAGTTTTTCTCTTTTTTTTTTCAATGGTGTTCACCATGCCGGGAAAGTAATGTAATCGGTTTATAGATCGGGTCATTATGGACACGGAGATACCAAACATGTCTAGTGTTTTTAATTTTTTTTTTATTTTTAATCAATTATTAATGTGTGGATTTAGATTTTTTTTCCTTTTTTTTTCCGTTTTCACTTTCTTTTTTTTCCCTTTTTTTCACTGTATTTTATTATTTTTATTTTTTTTTACACTTTTTGACCCAGACCCACTTGCTTGTTCTTGCAGATCCAGTGGGGCTGAGGGCTGTATAATACACTGCAGTACACTGTATAGTTTGCTGCAGTGTATTTTCATTCATGGTAAGCCTGTTCAGGTAACCATCCGGACGCTGCCACAGCAGAGCAGCGTCCCGATGGAGGAGGGAGGGAGCTCCCTCCCTCTGTGATCCCATCAAGCATCGGGTTGCTGCCACGGCACAGCAGCGACCCGATGGGAGAGGTAGGTAGCTCCCTCCCTGTTAACCCCTTCCATACAGCGGTCCCTATGGACCGCGGCATGGAAGGGGTTAAACGGCTGACATCGGTGCCAGCATAGTTTGTCCGCTAAATCATACGCTATTCTACGTATAATTTAGTTACTCTATACCCTGTTGCACAGACTCCTCCCTGGTAGTTACTCTACACTCTGTTGCGTACGAATTCTATTCAGCGATGCAGACTCCTCCCTGGTAGTTCCGCCCACTTCTCCGGCGTGCGAGGAAGACGTGGCAAGTCAGCAGAGTAAGATGGCAGCGAGACAGCGAGGTCCTGACTGAGGAAGCATGTTGTGGGCAGACGACCCCCTATGAGGAGAAGGAACCGGAGATCTATCTCTCACAACTCAACAGGAAGTCGGATGAGGTGCCTGCTGAGGTGGTGACTCCACTGGCTGACAAGGCGGAGGCGGCAGAAGTTCCCGCTCCGCCGCGCAAGGACTACTCCTTACGCCAGAATTTGATGGTCCCTGAGGCTGTCACCCGGAACGCCCAGACCCTCTGGGAATATAAAAAGCTGGTGGAGGAGTGGATGGTGCAAGTTTTGGAGCACCCACGGTCCGGTGACCCTAAGCTGGAGCGCCGAAGGGGAACTGTTATTTGGTTCAACGTGGAGCGGGAGTCTCATCGGCGATGAGGAGACGGCGGAGGAATTATATGTTAACCGCCGTTCGGTTAAGCGGCTGTATCTTCTGCCCGTGCGCCACAATCTCCACGCAGGGGATTACGTGGAGTATACCCCCATGAAGAGCCTCCAAGGCCCCTTTGCTACTGGGGTGAAAATCTTAAAGCGACCACCTACTCCTGCAGCGCCCCCGGAAGACTGGAGTGAGGAGGCCCAGGCCGCAGAAGAGGCTTGTGACCTTGAGACCTTGAGATTTGAAGAGAAATCCCAAGGTCAGGATCAGCCGGAACCCCTGATTCCTGATTTGCCGCCACCGCCACCGATACCACCGATCCTTCATGTGGGACAGATGACCACGAACACTTTCGTGTACCATCCAACTGTGGTATAGTACCACTACCAACTGCCATGCCCATGGCAGTTGCTGGCCGCACAGTCCGCCGCTCGTGGAAGACCGTTACCATTACCGTTACAGCCGGAGATTCTGTCACCTGGTATGCTGGCAGGAGGATCTGGCCACTACAGAGTGATGGGCATGGCCAAAGTTACCACTGCCTTTGCCAGTGTGACAGCCCAGTCACCAAGAAGACCATCCTTGAGAGGTCGTCGGGGGTCTGCTGCCGCAGCCAGGGCCGCTTTCATGATGAGGCAGGAGCGCCCTCTTATGTTCTTTAGCTCCAGCAGCAGTGAGGAGGACCTGCTGGCCTTTAAGTAATTCCAGCAGTTTTTATGAGAGCCACAACATGGACTTATCCTGAAGGGTGGGCACTAATTGGCCCTTGTTTTTAGTTTTGTTGCCCTGCGTTTGTCCTCACCCAGATGGCCATGGATTGTTAGGACTCCCCCCATCAAAAAAAAGTTTTTTATCCAAGTTGCGCATACGTGCGCCTCATCCCTTTTTTCCCCATTTTCAGGTTATTTGGGGAGCCCCTCGAAAGAGGGTTTTTTAAAGGGAACCTTTGCTGCTATTTTTTTACCCATTTGAATTACAATTTTGCCTATGTGGATTACAAATTGCGACTGAGTTTGGGACTCTGCTCCAGTTCTATGACAAGCGTCAGAAGAAAATAGACTTAAAAATGTCCGTGAGCATACTAGGTAGGTGGTATTTAAAATGTTTATATTATACTTATAATAATGTATTTGCACTATTTACCATATATGTGTCTCGAATATTCGCTCTGCCTCTGAGGAGTGCACGCCGTATTACGTAATCGCTTAGACAATAGTACGCTGAAATTCATAAGCTATTTGTACGCTCATGCGTACGTCTTCTAAGAAGTTGCGTACATTTTGTAAATGTACAATCGTTATTAGTTCGCTAATAGCACATAATAAGGTATATTTTGTACGCAAATACAACGAATCTATTCGTCGAATACACGAATTTTAGTAAAAGTTCGGCGAATGTTCGGCGAATAATTTTTTCAATGATTCGCTCATCTCTAATCAGGGATACTGCAGGGCCAGTGCAGGGCTAGTAATTAATCAGGCAGGGAGAGAGACAGGGAGAGAGATAGGGAGAGAGACAGTGAGAGAGACAAAGACCAGCTGCAGGGATACAGTCAAGTGAAAAATGTCTGGCATGGAAAAGCAAAAGGGTTCCAGCCAGACCTCGAGCTCCAAAAAAATGAGAAGGTGGCATAGGGCAGTAGTGCCAAAGGACCTGTATCCGGAGCTTCTACTTGTAGAATCCGCAATAGTTGGCCACTGTTCCACCAGGCTAACCCACCAAGGCGCTGATACAGTATCATGTAGCCAGGGGTCAGACTCAGAGCTTTCCTCCTGCTCCACCATTCCGCTTCTGCAAAGCCCGTCATTTTTGTATGCAATTTGTACGCTCATGCGTACGTGTTTACATAAGTTGCGTACCTTTTAACAACTGTACGTTCGTTATTAGTGCGCGAATGATCGCAAAACACCATATAATAACATATGATTTATACGCAGCCGAATAGATTCGTATGAGGTATGAATCTTTTGAAAAGTTCGACGAATATTCAGCAAAGCGAATTTTGGATGATTCGCTCATCTCTAAGCTCAATAAATAAGAATATCATCGAAAAGTAAATGTATTTCAGTAATTCAATTCAAAAAGTGAAGCTCATATATTACATAGATTCATCACACACAGAGTGATCTATGTCAAGTGTTTATTTCTTTTAATGTTGATTATTATGGCTTACCGCTTAAGAAAACCCAAAGTTAGAACATTGTGGAAAAACTTCACATGTCACATGTGACCCGGCCAGTGTTAGACAGGGAGAGCTGCTGCATGCAAGGACAGACAGTGTAGGGAGAGAATCACGCTAGGCAGGGATAGAAATTGCTAACCAAAGACCCAA